>CM043119.1:41593397-41728276 GCA_023701765.1 Hylyphantes graminicola
AAGGAAAATCTGTTTTACATAAAATTAAGTTTTTGAGAAACAAATTTGAATTTTTTTTTATAAAAAACACCTCATTTCAGAAAGAGAATGGAGAGATTATTATGCATCAACGTCGGGATTATTAAATTCTTGTACTTTAGTTTTACAGACCTTTTCGTAACAGTACTTAGTAACGCGCAAAATTGCGACACCCTTGACAAATTAGAGGACTGGCAGTTAGTTACCTGAACAAACACCAAAAGACCCAGAACCATAGACAGTTCCGATTACACACACACCCTTTTTAAGAAGACATTAAAAATTACTAGTAAGTCCTTGGACAACAGAAATGTAAATACAATGTTGTCTTTCTATTCACATGAATTTATTATTTGAACAAGATAAAAATTATTTTATTTTCTTTCCAAGTTAATTAATTTTTTTTTAATTTCAGAAACATTACAAAATATTAAAATTAACTTTTTTTAAAGGGGGGAGGGAATGCAACAACGTGACATAATCTTAGGGGGAGGGGTTCGGTCAAGCGTGACATAGTGGGAGGGAGGGGTCAAAAAAGTCAAAATTTTGCATGACGTAATTTATGTTCATTCCCTCTTTATCAATACGGATTATTTTTTAAAAGACTGAACTCAACAAAATAATTAGTTTTCACATAAAACATTTTACACAGTTATTCCAATGAATTAAACAATTTTCCTTCTGTATAAGACTTTTGTGACAAATAACTCCATTATGCAATTTTTGCTACACCTCTTTTACATCAAAGTGCACATCGAAAATAAAATTATCCTGAAAAAATATGGTAAACCTTATGAAATGTTTTTTAAAAATATTATAAATATATTATAATGTTAGTTTATGACTTTCTATTTTACAATGTTTTATATTATTGTAGGATTCTGCAAATGTACATAACTTACTTGATGAAATGGAAGATGGTCTAAGGAATGTCCGATTTTTAAATGATGAAATGAGATTTTTCAAGATGCATTTAGAAAAGGTAATATTGTGCTACAAATATTATTAATACAAACATAAAGGGTGAATTTAACAATGCATTTTGGAATAAAAGCAACATAAAGTAAAATATTCACTGAAATAATGTATGTAATGTGTTCTCATATGATTTAGGGCAGGATTTATTTTTTGTGTTTATTTAATCAAAACACAAAAAAATATTTTCATTTGCCGTTCTTTTTAACTAGTATTTTAATTGAGATTCTTTAAAATCTTCCTGTTTAGTTTAAAAGTGCACTTGGCCAACCATGCTCAAAGTAATTTTTTTTTTTTGAACTTATGGATATAGTTTTATGTATTTTTTGTGCCATACAATATTTTGAGGAAAAATCTTTAAAAAAAAAAATCTGATGTGCATAAAATCCTTATTCAGTTTCATACATTTTGTAGCCATATTTATCATACTTTAAATTTATTTTAATTATTGTATTTCTGATAATATAAGCTAAAGAAACTTTTACTCTACAAAAATAATAGAAATTAGTTTTTTTTTGTTTTTACTGAAAATCTATAAATTATGGACATGAATACAATACATTTGTTTAGTAAACCATTTATTCACCCATTAATTACACTTTATACATACATATTTGTAAGTACATGCAAGTTAATTCTTGTATACAACACTATGCTGAGTGAATATATAACTTAAAAGATCCAATTATATTAGGAAATCTTAAATTATTTTGCTGTAAACACACTTTTTAATTAGTGATTAAACACACACTTTTGTGAATAGTGATTAAATTATTTAAAATTTCATCCAAATCTTTCTCTTTTGTAATTAAGCATACAGGAAGCATGAAGCAATATGACTTCATGTAATGAGCGCTGAACACTTTACACAAGGTTTATTTGAGGGGCTGGAACTCATAAAATGTATACAGTTTTATAGGATTATGTTTCTTGGGTACAAGAAATAAGAATTTTACTAACAGAGTCTAATGCTGATTAATAAGTACTGCTCCTACAAAAGTATTTAAGATGTTCTAATCTAAGTTTTATTTATTAGAAAATTCCTAGATATTGAATTACTTTTTTGAACAATTATAATGAGTACTGTTTATTAATTTATTATTACATTTGTGGATAACAAAACATATGGTCGTTGAGCAATTAATTTCTAAACTTTAAGCCTCGTGTAGCTCTAGTGAGAGGATAATTCAAACTAAACTTACACTGTAAGGAAAAAATGTGGATTAAATATAGTTCGGTTAAGAGGGAGCCTGCTGTAGCTAGAAGTTTATTAAATATTGTAATAGTTCTATGATACATCAAAAAATTAATTTTGTTAACTTTTTGTACTTCTAATTACTTTATTTTTAATCTTTGCAGGTCCAAAACAAGCTTGAGTATATTCCTGCCGATTTAATTGTAGAAACAGTACCAATGTATAGACATAAAAAGCTGATATATATTACAATTGGAATAACGACAATTTCTGCTGCAGTGACAGGATTTCTGTGGAAAAATCCTGGTATTTTAGAAAGCATACCAACCAAAATTAGAATTAGAATTCCATTCCTTACATAATTTCTGTAGATTACTAAATCATTTATAGTTAAATATTTCTTAATTGTAATTATTATTTTTGAGATGTTATATTTCCTTAAATAAAAGATGCAGATTATCTTTTAGTTGACTATTTCATTGAAATTTAAAACACCTACATCAGAGTCATATTAATACATTAAAATAACGAGGTAGACGGGATGTCAAACTTCAAAAAAAAAAAAAAAATATTCTTAAAGTTATAAATTTCAAAAATAATTAGTGCAAAAAATCTTGGGAATAAATTTCAGGAATGCTTGACACCTAAAGGACAAGATGTTTTTCAGCCACAGAATTTTAAATATATACCCTTATAGAATGTATTAACAAGCTGAGCATTTCTGCATCATGTGATTGTATTTAAATTCTGCAAGATACAGCACACTAACTTACATTCTACTATGGTGTTAATACAGGGCCAGAATTATAAGGACAATGGACAAATTGTTAGAACTTTTCGCCAAATCATGGTTGAATTATGCAAATTTTATGTCTGTTAGCCAATAGTAAAATAAGTATTTTAAATAAGATTTTTTTGCAAATATACATAAAATTCATAATTTAAAATGCTTTATAAATCTTAACAAACGACGAAGTTGGACAAAATTTTAAGGACAATAGCATTTACTTAAGCCTAAACCATAAATTTACATAAAACAAGCAAAGTTTTTACTTTGTACACATTATTCCATGGTGTTATAAAGATTTTGCGAGTGTTTGAAAACTTCATTACACTTATCTTCAACCATACCTCTAGGTACAAAGATTTTGGTGTTCGAAAAAGGAAAATTAATCGCTTATAAAAATTATTGACTTGCTGGACGTGAAATAGCATTGAAATTGAATAGATTAAAGACAGTAATATATAATTTTTTGAAAAATCCTGGAACTTATGGAAAACAAAACACCCAAGTAGGCCATCTTCTGTGTATTTGAGGGATAAAAGACGAATTATAAGTAGAGTTTGCTGCAAAAAGAAAGACGGAAATAATGCATGAATTTGACTTGAACTACAGTGCTTGAACCGTTCGCTGTGTTTTACAAATGCTGAACAGGTTTGATACGGAAAACTGAAGTCAAGGCCCCCCTCTTACAAAAACCAAAAAAAGACTGAGGATAGAGATGGCTAAAAAGTACATTTCTATGCATGACAAATGGAATTATGTTATCTTTTCTGATGAAAAGAAGTTTCCTAAGAACCTAGATGGATCTGATATATTTAAGTATTTTTGGTATGATCTTCACAAAGAAAAAGAAATATTTTCAAAGCCTTCATGTGGTGGCTCAGTAATGGTATGGGCTTGTTATGCACCCTCTGGAACTACAGAAATAGTATTTCTTCAAGAGAAAACGAACTCAAATAGTCATGTTGATATGCTGGGTGACAATCTTTTGCCAGATTCACCATTGATAACCAGTGGTGACTAGTTATTTCAGTAGGACAATGCATCAATACACGTGTCCGCAGCTGCAAAATCATGGTTTGACGTTATTTCTGTAAAACTGCTGACTGATTGGCCAGCTAAAAGTCCGATCTAAATTCAATCGAGAATTTGTGGGGTTCTTTGACACACGAAATTTACAAAAATGGCACTCAGTACCATAACAAACGAGAACTGATGTCATCAATTGAAAAGGCATGGGGAAAATGTATCTGTGGCACCCTAAGGAGACTAAAGAGCTCTACAACATGAAGATCAATTAAAGTAATTCAAAATTAGGATGAACTTATTAATTAGTAATTGTTTTGACTTGAAAATTTTAAATATCCGTATAATTTTGCCCAGTTTCCTAACAATGTATTGTTTGTTTATTATTTTTATAAACTCAAATTTTGTATTTTAAGTTTTTTTATTGTTCTTAAGTGTTTTATAACATAAAGTATTTTATGCCTAAATACATTTTCATTTAATTCAGAAATAAGTTTTTTTCTGTTCAATTTTCAGTTGTCCTTAATTTTGACCCCCACTGCATAATTTTTTAAAAACAAATTTATACTCTTTCTTAGAATTGTACTGCTTAAAGCGTAATTATTTGATAAACTAAATTTATAGCCTTTCATTTGTTTACAACAAGGTTTTAGGGAGTGTTCATAACACTGACTAGCAATATAAAGACAATTATATACATTTATGTTGTTATACAACAGAATTTTTGGGTTTGGAAGCAAACCACATATGAATAGGGCTCAATCAATTATATGGGCAATTCTACCATAATTTTTAATTTTATGTCCCTTGGGCATAACTTTAAAAAAAAAATAATATTTCTTTACCATTTTTTCTTATTATACTAAAAGACTGGTCCTTTTATAATTTCAAAACGTAATTTTAAAGCAAAGAAACTCCAAAAAATTTTTAGAACACAAAACAATGCAGAAAAGTCCTTACCATCGTGTGTCCCGAATGTCAAATTTTAAGTTTAGGGCCCAATCTAATACTTTTTTTAGCTAAAAATTACATTCATTTGGATTTTAAATTGAACTAATACTGTAGCTTAACGATTTCCTTCCATTGAATTTTGGCTTTTAGCATTTATAATGCGTTTTTCTCGTCTCCTAACTTTGTCCCTGGGTTTTGGTACATTCACTGACCTCATTCCAAAAGTGGTGAAGAGACAGTGACGCGTTTACCAATAGGCGTTAGAGGCGGCCGCCTGTGGCCCCAAGATTGCGAGGGCCCCGAAACTTCAAAATTAATAACAAATACGTAGACTTACAACTGCTTGCATGCAAGCATAATAATTGTCGCTTTTTCGTCTCCTATTACCGAGCTGTACAAGAGTGGCGTCACGGAGTTCGGAGAATTCCAAAAACGTTTTCTGTAGAAGAGCTTCGATCGCTCCCCTACCAAACCATCCAGTGAAAGAATTTCTTGGTGATGGTAGGACTAGACCGTCTCCAAATGGGCCTTTCCCGAACTCAAAACGGTCCAATCTTCCCCCTTCTTGTTGCTATCTGCTTTTCTACGTAATTTAAATAGTATTCTTAAGTAAGCTTTTAATAATCTGTTATTGCCTTAGTCGCTTTATATTTTTGAATATTTTAATTGTGTTCTTTTTAACATTCTTCATTGAAATGTGTGCTTCATTAATTTTAAACGCTGTGCATTTCTTTCAATGGTTGAATCCAAATTCGTAATCTTAATATTATAAAATTTTCTAATAATCCTAATTCTTTCAAATATTTGTGTACTGTTTGTTACGGTTCGTCGCTGTAAACTTCTACTTTCGATTTGTTTGTAAAAAAAAAAAAACCCCTTTTATTGTAATGAAAATTACAAAATATGTTTCTGATATGAGATTTTAGACAATAAATATCCATATTTGTAAATCAATCGATAGTAACGGTACAATTCAATTTTGATTGAGATTTAATGCATTGTTAACAGAAGGCAGACTGTAAATAGGAGTTATGTTTTTATTCAGAAGAACTAAATGTATTTTTTTTGCACAAAAACCTATCCATTATTTTAGTCAATCTATTATTTAAATTTTAATAGCGTTTTGAACCATTCGATTTTAGTGATTCTGAACATCGAATCAGATGAAGCAAAAAAATGATTTTGACGAGGTGATAAACGAATTTGCAAAAAGAAAATGCAGGAAGAAAAAGTTGTAAATGTAAAATAATTATGTAAATATAAGGGCATTAAAATTATAAGTGAAATTCTTGTCTCTTGTAATATTTAGCCAAGACCATGGTTTTTTTTTTTTCGCCCCGATTGCGACACTAGCATTTCAGGATCCAAAAAGAGGGAAGGGGATAATCTCAATTTACAAACTGGTTCATCTTTTATCAAGCTTTTTTATTTGTACAAGTATCAAGATTTTTTACATTCTATAGTCTGTTTAAGGGGGGGGGAGGGAAGCCCCGAATTCGGTAGCCGCCTATGGCCCCAACATCCATAAACGCGTCACTGTGAAGAGAGGCACTGGATTGAGCTACAGTGATTCTTCGACCATGAAAACTGTATTGCAAAAAACTCGCTTTTCAGTTAGTAGCCACATATTATTGCTAAAATTCACCAATAAGCCCAAAATTTAAAAAAACTTAGTGAAATTGCCTGCGAGGCTTTATTGCTTTCCTTACAGTCTCCCAGGTTTAAGGTTAATTTTTGCTTGATAATTGAAAATTTTTTCTATAAATATGTTTAAGTGGAGTACAAGAAGTAAAAAAATCCCTTTTTATTAAACTGGAGTTAATTTCAACACAAGAAAGACCGGAAAACAGCGTGAATGTCCTTTCCTTCCGTTCCTGACCTTCCGATCCTTACCGTCGTTCGGATCTAGGGATGGAAAATCGAAACCAGTTTTAAGACTAACCGGTTTTTTTATGATTTCGGTTTCATTGAAAAACAGTTAGTTTCGTGAGGCCGGTTTAGACCGGTTTCTTTAGAATCGGTGTTTTTAAAAAACTGCCGTCCCTTATTATAATTTTTTTGTTTATTACAAATAAGCTTTGCTAAACTTTTTTTCGTAATTCTAGAACCCTTATAACCCTTTTGATAAACATTTAAAGTGATTTTGAAAAAAATAAATTTTACAAGTTTTTAATACCTGAAATTAAAAATTATGGTAGAACTGCCCATATGCATTTGTAAAGACCATATACAAATTGGGATCAATTTTAACTGAATTAAAAAAATAGTGAAATAAAAATCAATTTGTGTGATAAGCGCTTGCGATATATTTCCATTTTATTTTTTGTTTTGCAAGAAATACTTCCAATTTGACGGTTATTTTATTTATGCTTTTAAGCATCACATGTTTCAACTCAGTGTTTCATGCATAATTCCAAAAATCTTAAATAAAACAGCATCTATAACCTTTAATAAGTAAAATGCTTTCAACAAAAATATACATGCTTTATGTGAGATTCCATGTTATGTAGAAAGCTGAATAACACATTAAATAAAAAATATTAAAAC
Organism: Hylyphantes graminicola; assembly: GCA_023701765.1. Taxonomy (NCBI): domain Eukaryota; kingdom Metazoa; phylum Arthropoda; class Arachnida; order Araneae; family Linyphiidae; genus Hylyphantes; species Hylyphantes graminicola. The sequence goes on from CM043119.1 coordinate 41,600,894, forward strand.
ATATATAAATGAAATATTCTAACAGCAAATACGTAAAAGTGTATAAGGATTAAAAGAAACAATGACTAGCAATATAACTTGTAACAATAAAAATTTTAAACAGTGATTTAATTTGTATTTAATTTAATCTAAAGACAAAATATCAATATTTGAAGGTGCAGAATGTGACAATTTACAGGTAAACTGTATTCTTTCCTCCAGCAGAATTGGTTCTTTCTGGAAGGTAAAAACAGTGTAATGTTTAATATAAAATGTTTAAATAAAATCTCCAAAGGGTTTTAATATTTCTTGCAATACAATTTAAATTAGTATTTAAAATTTTGAAACATTAAAAAGACTTATTTAGCTGTTTCTATTACCTTTTGTTGTTTTACTTCCATGATATTTTCGAGCAACGATTTATCAACAAGACGATTTCCTTTCGAAATGAAATGACTAGCAAAGCTTTTATTTAAGGCCCTTTCTTGTAACTCAGCCTCAGAGTTCTTAATGCAGGGCAAGTTAATATGATCAACTTCTTTTGAGCCAACAACTTTCTCGAATCCAACCTTCTGAATGCGAGGCAAATGACACCCATTGTGATTAATGGCTTGTTTAGCACTCATTGCATACCTCTTTAACTGGTCTGCCATTTTGACTTTGGCATACAATTCTTCCGCAGATTTCGGGGGCGTCCCGAAACAATACCTCATTCTCCATGAATTACCAAGCGAGTCATCCACTTCGATGTCATCCTCCTCCAAGTCCTGAAACCTTGTGCTTTTTATTGTGCTGGTGATGTGGTTTAAGAGTTTAAAAGCATGCTGGCTCTTCAACTTCAAGGCGTTCAGATTTCTATTCTCGGCAGAACTTTCGGCTGATTTTGCAGTTGAAGGACTTTGGCTTCCATCCCTGTTGTTGTTTGATGACTTGTTGGGGAACTTTCCGCTGATTCTTGTAGAATTGCTGTTTCTAGAGTCTCTTGACTGTGAACTATCACTTGACTTGTCCCTTCTATGCTCTTCAACAACTAGTTTTGGTAATATTGCACAAGGGATCGGTTGATTGTTCATTGCTTCGTTTTGGCTGTTGTCGTTGTTATCAGAGTTTCCATTTGAATCTGGAGTTTTGGTAACATTTGGGATTGAGTTTTGGTTTTTGATGGAAACACCAACAATTGTCTTGTGAAACTCTGATTGTTTGTTGGGTGCGATTGATTTCATAGATGTAGTAGTAGCAGGAGTGTTTCTGCAACTAGTACTTGTTTTACAATTGCCCCTGAAAAAAAATATATGTGGTAACATTAAAATACACGAGACAATCTTAGCTTTATAAAAGTTAACCTATTTTTAAAATTTCCTTTAAAAGTAGTCAAAATAACAATCTTTCCATTTGTAATCTTATACTATAATACGAGGAATTGGACCCAAGTCGAAAATCGCCCCAGAATTAATAAACTCCGGTAAACTTAGGGGTCTGGGGTTTTTGGCCACGACGAATCGATTGGCACAGGTTTTGAAGCGCTACGGTCAAGCAGTTCGGAGTTACAGATAGGATATTTTCAAACTTCATTAGTTCGCCATAATGGCTACTTTCGTGATGCCATCTGCTAAAGCTATAAGCCTCTGCTTAAGCTATAAATGTTTAGTTAAGATTTTAATTTTTCAAATTTAAATAAATTCAACCTTGCTTTAAACTTTATTGAGTTTTACAGAAATGGTAACATGAATATTTTTTTTAGTTCCAATCAGCAGACGATTTTAGTTCTATTCTGTTCATTGGCGATTTTTGGCGATCTTGAAAATTTAACGTATGGTTGCTATACCTATCGAGTTGAATGAAGTATGAAATGAAATGTTTACCACATTTCGACATTTTCGTTGCTTTTCAGCGAAACGCCAATTATCAATTACATTTCATGATGGGTGATGGAGTGCCCCACTTTTTAATTTTGAAAATCTGGTCACATTAACTTTAACCGGTTGTCTTTTCACCAATGGTTTCACAAATTTTCTTATCGTATGATTGTTTTGATAAATCACAATTGAAAATTTAAATCTCCGAGTTAGCTTCGATACCTATTTTCTCCGAGCAGAGCTCGGTCACCCGCTGGTACAATTCAACTTAGGTTCTGTCTAGAATATATTAGGGATTTACACATCACAAATACTGATAGACAAGTATTAATTGTAAGAGGGACATGGAAACATTGGGCTAATTAACTTTTCAACTGATGTAATTAAAAATCAAAAATTTATATAAAGGTTAAGTGTACTGCAATGACTTGTTAAACATATATTTTGCAAATATTAACTATTTGGAAATTATCTGAGAAGAAAGTGGCAAAAAATCACTTTTCAAAGTTAAATATAATTTTGTATATTTTGTAAACAAATTACAAACCTGTAATTTTATGCATTTTTAGCTTTAACATACAAGGAAAATCAATCATAGATAATATTCCATCTTATTTTAGTTTTAAAAAAAACTTTAGCTTCTAATTGCATAAACTATTAAAGCTAAAAAGCTCAAAAACAATCTAACATTTTTTTAAAACAAGTACTGCGTATATTTTAAAAAAATGTCTACATGGTATGTCAAAAGATTATTTCTATCATTAATTAACAGTCAATATCTATCTTGTTTGTCCAGAAAAACATGTGCACACAATACAAACTTTAAGAAAATTAAATTTTGCTTTATAATTTGAAGAACTCAAGTGCAAAACAAGTTAAATCACATTTTTGCTTATGCCATTTTCGCTTCAAAGTAACTGGGCTTTGGTTGTATCATATACTGGTTATTTTAGAGCAAAAAAGGCAAGAGCAAAAAAGTGATTTAACTTGTTTTGCACTTGAGCTCTTCATTTATCCAATGTTTTTTAGGAAAAAATGGAAAGGTACAGTAAAAAATAAGAAAATGGAAAACACAGAAACCAAAGTTACAATTTAAATTTTGTTAATGCTAAGAAAGCAAATAAAATATCTGCATACTTACTTGCTAGGCGATTCCTGAAGGAAAAGTATTATATGCTTGCGTATATAATCATTAAGTAGTAGTTCATTGATGCTTGGGCGTTCAAGTGGATCTTGTACAAGCATAGAAGAAATAATGTCAAAAAAATCTTGGGAATAAATTTCAGGAATGCTTGACACCTAAAAGACAAGAGGTTTTTCAGTCACATAATTTCAAATATATACCCTTTTAGAATGTATTAACAAGCTGAGCATTTCTGCACATCATGTGATTATGTTTAAATTCTGAAAAAAGCAACACACACTAACTTATAGTCTACTATGGTGTTACTATACTTTTTTACAAATTTATACTCTTTCTTTGAATTGTACTGCTTAAAATGTAATTATTCGATTAACTAAATTTGTAGCCTTTCATTTGTTTTTCAGTCCAGGATTAATTGAGAGAAATGTTAACCAGAAAAAAGAAAGTTAAAAATTTTAACTTATGAAACCGATACGACAAACACATTTTTTTGAGTCTTGATTCATTATACATATGCACATAAAAGAAGAAAAAAAACAATCGAATCTAAAAATTATTTTTAATTTAGGATAAGGAATGAAGTATCAGGAGCAAAAGTGTAAAGAAGTTAAAATTATGGTTTAAAAAAAACTTCATTTATTGTAGTTGTCACAGTTTTGTTATAAATTTGGTGACCATGAATTAAGGTGAACAGCCTTAGACAACACTCTATCTTTTCTGTAATGACAATAAGATTATGGAAATAATTAGTATCAACATATATAACATTAATGACGTTTACTTTCATTAATTTTATTTTCAATACATTTTTAAAATGGTTGTTTTAAATCGGCAGAGATTTAGCTGAAAACTTCACACAGACTTAAAACACACAAATGTATATTTTCATCAAATAATTAATTCTAGTAAGACATAGTTAAACTTATTATCAAAATAAACATACATACTATGTAAAACTTTATCTGATACAAGCATTTTCGTAATGACAATTTTAAACTGTTATAAATTAAAAATAAAGGTACACTTTCAAAGGTACGTGAAAAATACACTTAAAATCAACTGACTATTTTTACAACAAACTTACTTTTCCTGAAGCAACCTTTTGCATTAAAGTATATATGTCTTGAGCTTGGAATGCCTGCTGTAGTGTAGCAATCTCAAACATACAACACCCTAATGACCATATATCTGACTGAAAAAATAAAGGTTTAAATTTAGTTAATAATAGTTTTATGAAAATAGCGCAGAAAATTTTAGTTATTCTAAATTATTGTATAGAGTTCAGTAAAGGAATCTGCAACTAAATTTAAGTAAAAATTAGTTAAGTTAAATTTTAATAAAAATAGATATAATAAAACAAAGATTGAAACATTATTATTTTTTTTTTAAATCACATATTTGGCAAAACTAATTAAGTGAATGCATAGGAAAACTTTAAAAGTTCTCCAAAATTAGTTTTTTTAATGTGATATATTACATTTTTCATGAATGATAAATATAAAATCCTAAAGAAAATTCAATTTCCTTTTAAGAAAAAAAGAACTGGAATTGTTTTTTTTTTAAAGAATGTCTTTTTTAGTATTTTAATACCAAAATAGCAGTTATTTTTTCAGAAGAAAAAAAATATCTGTCGATCTAATTCTTGCACCCAGCACAGAAAACCACCAAAGCTAATTATCCAACAAAAGGAATCAATATTCGATTCATAACTCTTAATTAATACCTTCTGATTATAAGGTTGGCCGGCAAATATTTCTGGACTCATATAATAAGGTGTTCCGACAAGCGTAGTAGCCATATCTTCAGAAGCCTTCAAAACTCTTGCAATGCCTAGATCCCCAACTTTAATGAGTTTGGTCTTTGTGAGAAATATGTTTTCAGTTTTCAAATCTCGGTGGAGGATGTTCTTGTCGTGTAGATACTAAAATGGAAGCAAAACTTTCTGATATCTGACAAATAACAAATATTCAAAATAATTATGGTTAACACAAACTAATAACAAAAGATCCAAACAATAATCAGATTATAATTACCGTTAATTTTTCATTTTCTGCAGTTTGAAATTTCCCTTCTAGGTTTTACAATTATTGAAAATTTGTTGGCTAGTGTTATTTAAAGAAATTTAAAAAATTCTACATACATGAATTTGTTGCAAATAAAAATTTAAAGTACAAAATATATAATTAGAAAGGCAGAAGCGATGTGAATAATATGATAAGAAGATAAGCAGATAGCTGTGACCAAAGATAAGAGAGTGTGCCGAAATACATTGGAGGCTTTATGTGCCCAACAAAGAGGCTTTATGTGCAACGGCTTTATTAGCCATGCTACATAAGTAAAAATATATCACTGTTTGCATTTTAAAACATATCAACAATGTTTTTTTGGCTATTTTTAATAACAAACTTTAAACTTGATCATATTAAAAAAAAAGTTTTTTTTATTGCTGGAACAAAAATTTCAGGTTTTTAGATGTAACATGACACAATAAATACCTTTACAGCCAAGCAGATCTGTACAAACCAATTAACAATATCTTTCTCGTCAAAATAAACACCATTCCTGTTCTGAATATAGGAGCGCAGATCCCCACATTCACAGTATCCCATCACAATGAACAGGCTCCCCTTGCAGTTGTAAAAGGAGTCCAAGTAAGTGACAATATTCGGATGTCTAAGGGTGGACAGAAGCCTGGCTTCGAGAAAAGCTGCTCGCTGTTCTCTTCGGCTCGTGTGTTGCAAGTCGAATCCCTTCAAGACATACTGAAAACAAATTAAAGAAGAATATATTTAGGGTTGAATGTAGAGTATAAGGTTGATAATAGTATAGTTTCATTTGTCACAAAGCATAGATCTTATTTTGAAATACAGTATTAGTGATTTTGTTTGCTCGGAACAGCCGCAGCATATACACAGATTGGCGTATCAGATCGCTTTCATGTTTTATTGGCAAACTTTTAAATACCCAATAGTAAAAGTATGATAGAAAAAAAACAAGGTTCAAAAGAATGGCTTGCTATATCTGACAATTTTTACTCAGAAGCTAATCATAACTCAAATCTAGCTGCAAGCAGTGTGGACCAGGGGTTTACAACCGGTGGTAATCGTACCACAAATTTCAGATGGTACACGTGAGTGATGTGAGCGACATTGTTATGAGTTACTTGTATGAGAGTGGATTTTCAGAACTATCGTACCATAAATAATAAACATACAACCGGAATAAGGGTTAAAGAGGACTCCTTTTTAACACTTTTAGATGAGTTAATTATGATACGTTTATTAAAATAATTAGGTTTGGTGGTGCAGCAAAATTTCTCCAAAAGTCAAGTGATACGCAGGTGCAAAAAGGTTGATACCTCTGGTGTAGACTAAAGCAGTTACATTTCTGAGCACTAAGATAAACTTTTGTACATACTTAACAATCTATTTGTGGTTCACAACGCACATGCAACCTCAAATAACATCCAATACTTGATGAAGGTAATTTCCAATAGATTAGCAGTAATCTAGATTCTAACAAATATTGTAGCATATAAGTCGAAGCAACTTCGTCTCCACATTGAGGTACCTTTTGCTGAACAAGGGTTGGTGTAATATCTTCAGCACACTGCAGGTTTATTATGACTAATAAATCAGGATTACTAATTGAAGACAATTTAAAACAAGCATGAAAAGCCAGTGTTTGAACCCATAGAATTTGGTAAAAAGGATCTGTGGTCTAACCACTCGGAAGCACTGTAATCACAATGAATATTAATGCAAATATACATAGAGATTTTTCAATTAAAATTTATAAATAATGTAACTGACAGCAATAAAACAATTTATTAATCTAAACTACAAATAATAAATTATACTTCTGAAGAAAAAGTATTTTAAAAAAAGAAGACATCTGAGTTTATAGTAATTAGTAAAGATAATTCAATTAGCCCATCACAAACCAAAACATTGATAAAAATTAAAAAAAAAACACAAAATTATTTAACTGTTTAAAGTAACATGTTTTCCAATTCAAAAACTATTATTAGAACAGGCGTAAAATGGTTTTTCCCAAACGATAAAATCAACGAAAACATCTTACTTTCTTTTGAGTTTTAGAACATTTCACCAACCAAACTTCACCATAATTGCCTTGTCCAATTTGTTTTATAAACTGGTAACTTTCCATTTGAGTATGTTAAGGTCATTTTTACTAAAAACGTCAAATAAGTATACGTCCATTTTACTTTCGATTTTTCGATCGTTATTTGTAAACAAAATCGTTGGGTTTGTACTTACTTTTGGTTGCCAGGTTCTAAATGTTTTTATTGGTAAGATTGCAGCTAAATAGGTTTTGTAATGTTAAAAATTAGCTTTGAGCGTTGAAAATGCTGTGCTGTGTTATGTATATGAGATTTCATTTTCCAGGAAAAATAATGACAAAAAAATTAAAATAGTTATTTTCTTTAGGAATATGGTATCATATACTACATTTCGGAATGTCGTACTCAGGGCCACAGCAACGGCCGTTAGCAACTCTTTGAAAGACCAACAAAGCTCATAATAACGTTTTCTCTTGAGTTTTTGTTAGTTTTATGCTCTCAACAAAAATGAGCCATCGTAAAGATATCGAAGAAATACAAAGACAACATCTGTTTCGAATTTTAATATGATGCGCATGCGATTGAAAGCTTTACGCTTTATTTCCCAGCGTTTTGGTTTGGTTTTACAATACGAGTTGCACGCTTTCAGCTCATTGGGCTTAACTTGGGCTTACTTGCTTACTTGGGGGGGGGGGGGGGGGGGGCAATGCTTTATAATTTTTAGCCTTTATCAAGTAGATGAGCAGATGATAATTGCCCCATTTATAATAAGCGTTAGGACTTTTCAGATCCGGTATGCAAGAAGACGAATATAGGATAGCCCCGTGTCAGTAAGCGTTAGCAAAAGTAGCACAACATTTATTAAAATAAATCCGTACTTAACTTTTTGATGAAATTCCGATAACTGGGGGGGGGGGTCCCTGGGGAGGGAGGGTCCCTTGATTGGCAATCAACCATTTATTTTCCAATCTTTAATGCTTGCTTTACCTTATTCCATTCATTAGATGTATGATACTGAATACTTGTTCCGATTTTTTGTTGTTGTTGTGATATTTTTAGCGGAAATACATGGGGTAATATTTATAAGGTGAGTTCGCTTTGTTTTGAATACTTAGAGGGATGTATTCTGTATAAGGCAAACTAATTTTTTTTTCAGTGTGAAGTTTGAAGTTTTTTCTATGAATTCTTCTTTATTGAGAAAAACTTTCATCGTCATAACTATTTCGTCGTCTTTCGTTTTCATAACTATTCATAGTATAACAACTTAACCAATTTTTTAGTACTATTTGATGGTCTTCAGTCTATTTTATCCAGGTCTGATTTGAAAGTACGTTATGTATGCATTATGTATTGGTTCCGGCAATCTAATTTTCATTAATTTACCCTGCGATATCAAAAATTATTTTGTTTTTAAGTTGTAACACACCCAGACTAATATTTTCAGAACAACAGGCATTCCTCAATTTGTTTTCTGAAACTGAGTCAAAATCTATTTAGTGGATTGTTAGGTAAACTGGATAAATTAAAATCTCTAAAAAAACCCGGATCGTAAGACCCGGATTTTCCGCATATTGTGCATCAGTCTTTCTTACATTAACATGAAATTTAAATTCTTTTATACTTAATACATTTTTAGTCACAATGTACCTTTACTATTTGGAATTGTTTTTAGGATCACACCTTAAAAAATAAACTTAATTTTGATTTTTAAAACAAATGTATTAGTTGAAATAAATTTAATATAAAATTTGTGCAGTGAAAACTACCATACATATTTTCTCATATCCAGGCCGTTCGGACGGTTAATCAGTTTGGGGTGTTAAATCGACATAGAAAGCAATCCTTGCTGTGCTATGTCCACACTACGACAATCAATACAAAAACTGACAACCAATGCGCGCGCATCACATACAATTTGTACAGGCATGCTCGCGCACCTACCTCTATGCGCGCGCATGCCTGTACAAATTGTGTGTGGCCTTAACAAATAAGTCTTAAACAAATGTTGAACTCAATACTACATTTTGGTCATTGCCCATTGCCCAATCGCTGAGGAAAATGAGGAGGCTAGAAATAGGCAGCCGGAAACGATTACACTACACTACACAAAGGGAAAATGTGACAGAAAAAATTATAAATAAAAACGAAGAAGAAAGCGCAGCATCGTAAGCGCGAAATGGACAACAATGAACTCAAATACGCATCGGGCAAGTAGAACGCAGCTATCGAGTTGACACAGCACCGCGTGGAAGGGGGAGGATCAACTGGACTCTCACAACTCTCAAAGATGCCAACTATAATGATTTTGAATTTTAGATATATTAATTAAATTTTTTCATTTTAAGCTTTTAATCTAGATTCAAATAAGTTCCCTCAGTTTTTATGTTTTAATTGTAGGACAATCTTCGAACTTCTCTACAGTAGTTATTTTTAAGAATATTAATGTTAAACATATTGGGAAACATTGGTTAACTCTATGTTTTTTTTCTCAGTATATACTAGGAGACTGCATCTCCGACCTATTTTTTTTAAAAAAGAGTTAAGTTCAGTATTAACAGTAATTTGTCATTTTATGCGCATGCATCAATTTTTTTAAAAAAAAATAACTTTTCTTGAATCATTTTTTTTTCAATTATTATAACACAAACAATTGCTTATCCACAAATGTGGTGAAAATGCAGCATTTTAGCAACTAGCTAGGCGTTTTTCAGGATTAAAAAAAGTTTGTATTTCAAGAAGCAGAAAAAAGTGGGTCAAAGAGAGCAATCCGTCTAAAAAGGTACAGTTCATATAACGCAATACTTTCAACTAAAAAAAGATAAATTACATTGCAAATAGAAGTTTTTAGCCTGATGGTGTTTTAAAACCAGGCGTTAAAACTTCTCCATTCCTCTCTCTGTCCATTTAAAAATGCTTTTACATTTCTTAATTACGTTGCTAATCGACGAAGTGCTAAACACTTTATTGCTTACAGTTATTTATATGCTATATAGCAACTCCTATGAGGTTTCTTATTTGCCTGATTTTTTTTTCAGAAAGAATTAAAAACGAGATATTCTAAATGAACTAAAATAGCATAATATCTTATCAAACTGTACAAAATGATTAGGGGAGCGCATGGCGGCCCTTCATTTCCAATGATTCCATCAGGAATCATCAGCTAGCGATTTTTTTTCCCTCACCAATTTAAGCTAGCACTTATTTCAAATAAGTTTTATCAAATTCTCCACTTCTTTTCTGTAAAGTCTTTTGAAGAATTAATAATGTTTGTTTCAATTAAATAAAAATGTAAAAGGATGGTAAAATGAAAATTACTTTTGAAACTATTTTCTGAAATAAATTGACCCTAAATTCTTTTATGCTTGCATTTTTAGATGTTTAAAAAATGATTTTTTTCTCAAGTTTTAGGTAAAAGAATTAAGATCCCCCCCCTCCCCTGTTTTTCACCATTTCATTCTGGAATTCTGGATGCATAATGAATCTATTAACGAATTTTAGATATTTTAGAGTGAAAAATGAAAAGTTGGAACTGAAAGGGTATATAAGTGACGCAGTATATATATCAATACTTACAGAATTTTATTTATCGAAAATTAGATTTTTAACAGTAAATTTCACCTAGAACCCTTTCCATAACAAATGTATAAAACTTTAAAAAAAATCTTCAAACACTGCATTCAGTTGTAATTTAAAACTTTTACTAGCTCAAATTGGCTATTTTCAGTAATTTCGTCCCCCAATTAAATTAAAAAAAAATATCTTCTGCTAAATTTATTTGCAGTTCGAAGAATACTTTTTTTATTTATTTTTTTATTTATTAGAATTAAAAACTAGGGGTGTATAACATTACATAACGTTCAATTACCCTCAATAAACCAATATACACATTTAGAGGTTAAGTTATATATATATTATATATATATATATATATATATATATATATATATATATATATATATATATATATATATATATATATATATATATATCTTATACGGTAATTTCAATTTCTTTAAATCTAAGAGGTTATATTCCAGCTAGATCTTGCGCCTTTCCTGAATTTTTTCAAAAACCTTATTATTATGACGTTACTGGAGCGCGTATACCAAAATTGATGTCTGTATTCCTTTTCGTTTTCTCAAGTACCTTAAAAAGTAAACATGTTTTAGGGCAGCTGACACTTTGCACATGCTCAATCTTTTTATGACGTCTGACAGGTATTCTTATTCAACCCACAAATTGGTTAAAATATAGAAAACAAAAGTTCAGATTGTTTGGCACTCTTTTAATTTGTTTCTATGATCTGGTCCAGCAGAAATTAGCTGCAAATGCTCGCACTACTTTTGAAATCGTTAAAAGTTTTATTTAAAGTATTCAACTCTGTTTTAAAGTGTCTGTAAAATTCTTAAATTTTTTAAAAGATCTTAGCAGACATTTAGTGTAACAGATTATTTTAATAAAATGTAATTTCCCTAAACATTTCCTCTGTATGAGTTTGGACTTATGCTTGCTAATAAGACTATAAAAATGGACTTATAAAAAGGCATAAAATGCATCTACTATATTGCAACAATGTATAGCCGTATACCTTAATCATTGGAGCAAGTAAGTCCGATAGTTAACCACAAGATAGGAGCGAAGCCATTTGTGGTCATTGATCCTTTACGAATAACCACAAATCAATTGATATGTACTATTAAACCTCATACCATGAAAGCCATACAAGCCCCTCCCCTTAAAACCAAACTATTTTTTTTATTATCTCAGATCAAGACTGAACAAAAACTGCTCCCTCATTATGTTAATGCTGTCACCTGGCATTGTTCTAATCTTGACGACATCGCACCACCAATTGACCAATTTGATTGAACAGCTCCCTTACAAGTTGCAGAGCTGACGCTTATCTGGTGTGAAAACGAGCGCTCTGCGTGAGAGATAGTGTCCTCCCAGGATGGCTTCCATCAAGCGAGACACGTCATCCATAAAAACCGTGAGACAAGGAATAAGATCTACAATAGAATGTTAAAGCAGCATGGACTTTAAATACAAAATTGCATGCTATTGCACACTTGTATTTCTTTCAATTATATTTCAATTTATATGACTTAACGGTTGCGTTGGGTGCCTATTCAGGTGTGGCTCGTCACCTGACTGTGGTTCTAAAATACGACGCCCGTCGCCAATAGCCCTCGTGTAGCTCTAGTGCGACGATAATTCAAACCAAACCAATCAATTTATATGCCGGGTTATATAGGGCGAGTGATATAAGCAAAGAGTTTATTGTTGGTAATATGTTGTTTGGATGTGAATCTTGCTCTATCGTGGATGCAAGCTAAGAATATATAATACTATTTACAATTCCGCTCAAAAGCGGCGAAGGAAGATTTGTGGAAATTGAATATGTTTATTTTTACTTGGGGGGTGCATCGTGAATTTACACCTTTTAACATGCTATGGGTATTATGGGTTAAATTTATGTCACACTGAGCTACAATGGAAATATTTTTAATGGACTTCGTAGTTTTGAACTGAAGTTTAGTGACGAAGTTCTCATCTGAGTAGGCACCCAACACGAGTGTGTTTTGGAGTGACATGTTAATTTGGGTTAGTTAATTGGACCACGATGCATTCAATGAGCACCTTTACGTGTATTTTTTTTTAAATTTACGTACAAAAACTTTTTATGGACTCGTCTAAGACAGTGTTCAATGAAATTCCATTAGGGGTCCCTGGAATTGACCAACGTCCTGTTACAACTCTTATAAAAAAATAACTTCAACTTTTTGGTATTACAAAGCAGCGTCACTGACAACAACGCTAGAGTTTTTTGCATTGCCGCTTGCATATCAACCAGGGTGACAAAATCCAGCAAGACATTTGCGTGATACTGAATAGCCAATTAAAATTGGCCCTTCGGAAAGACCCGAAAGAGGAACAAGCACTTTGGGCAATTCGAGTCTCAATTTCTGATCATAAGACCTCCTTCCAGGCGCGCAACCACGGGGGGGGTTTCTAGGGTCAAAACCCCCCGCCAGAACCCAAATTATAGTCAAATTTTGTTATTTTGTTAACTATAAAAATAATGCCAAAGTGGAAAAAAAATTCCATAAAAAATTACCATACATTGTAAAACCGTGCGCTATCCCCCATTATCACCCCCATAGAGGGTGATAGCGCACGGTTTACCGTGCGCTATCGTTTAAATACCACTTCGCATTTACTTTTCTCGCCGCCCGCCAACCAAATTAGAACACGTTAGGGATTATCCCTACTGGCGGGAACTATAAATCTTAGTAAAAGAAATGTGTAATGTAATGTGGAGGAGGGGGGGGGGGGGGTCGAGGCGAGCGTATTCTGGTGAAAAGATGCTCGGCGCCGTGCTTTTTCTTTCTTTTTTTTTGTCGTTTTTTTATCAGTTGCTTTCATATGGTGTATTAGTTATTGCGCAATTTTACAGGAAACGAATTCTTTCTTTTGTTAATAAAGTGTGGTGGGGGCTGGCGTCTTTAAGTCGACGTTTTTACTCTGAGATCAAAGAAATTCTACTCGCACGTGCTGTCTAAAGATATTTTTTTCCATTGTTTTATTTGCTTATTATGCTAAGGTAAGGAGGATTAATAAGTGTAGGCTGGAGCTTTTCGCGTTTTTTCTTTAGAAAACCAAAACATTGTAGTATTGTACGGTCACGTTTCATTAGAGGAGGATGTCAAAAGACAAGGATTGGTTTCTACATTCAATAAATAAGTAAGTTATACTAATTATTAAATTAAATAGACTATCATTTACTGGCTATCGCCTCAATGATATAAAACAATGTATGTAATACGTTAAAATTTTGTGTGAAGTTGCTGAACTTACAATATTTATAAAGGTGGTAATTTTTCGAATTGAGAGAAAGATATGAGATTGATGAAAAAATTAATTTCTATAATGGCAGCTGCCAGCCTCCGCTCCAAGAGCGGCATTCCGATTAATGAGATGAGAACTGATAATTTAACTATGACTTTTGTAAATTTATAAAGCGATACTTTTTTATAATAACCTTCAAGGTCCCCAGGTTCGGATCCGAGCATCTCCAAAATAACTGCCGACCTATAAACGGCCCGTGCAGCCAAAAATGTCCGGCGAATAATACCTCGTATAGAGGGAGGGCACGTTAAATATGCCTCAAAGTCCCGACCCTTTGTACGATGTCGCACTTAACGGTTACGTTGGGTATTGATATGTCTTCTAATCACCTGACTGTGGTTCTAAATTACGACGCCCGTCGCGTATGTCGTGTGTGTGAGCAAAATATCGGTAAGTTTAATTTCTTCTCTAAAGATGAGTATATTTGTAATTAACTTGGGCGCGTTTTTTTTAATATCTTTCTATTGTTTTTATCTGAATGCTTTTAACTTAAATCTGGAAGTGGCTGCTCAGTCAGTTCTGTTTTCATTACATTTAAATGAATGTTTCATATTTAAAGCACGTTTTTTAATAAGGCTGCGCTTCCGCAGATGAGCCGTTCGGCTTTTTATTGGCGACAGATAAGAAATAGCGCCAAGTAAAAGAGCGATAAATAGTATTTATATAGAAACTGCTCGTTTAAAGGGGGAACTTGGGGAAATTTTAAGTTAAGCAGTAGAAACAGGAAATATCTTCATACGAGTTACTGATACGGCTATTGAACAGTACTTATTTTGTTTTTATTTAATTTATAGGCATATCGAAATGTTTAATTTTATTTTTGTTACGTTAATGTTTATATGTGGTTTAGGAATAATTTTGTGTTAGTGCTAGGTTTGTGGTTGTGGAAATGTTAGTTTATGTTTAATAAATTATTTTTTTATGTTCATTAAAAATACTGTTATTACGCTAGTTAAATAATATCTGTTTGACAATTAGGAAAAATTGATGTTACGCATGTTTCGGAGGGATTTTTTTTTTTTTTACAACAGTCTAGCCGTCGAGAAGGGCGACATCGCACACAGCGTTAGGACTTTGAAGGACATTTAACGTGCACTTCCTTACACGGGGTATTATTCGTTGGACATTTTTGACTGCACTTAGGTTCGCGATTCATTTTTCGAAGATACTCGATTTTCCATGGTTTTGCAGTTAGCGTAGATTTATATTTGGGTGAAATTAAAAGTTATGTGATTTGTTTAATTTTTTTCCCTGTTCGTTTATTTTCAAGAGTCTTCGATCAATTGCGGATTTTTGAAGATGCACGATTTGCACATTTTCATTTTCGCGACTCAAATATTCCGGATTTGCGAGTTTGTTGCTTTTACTGATATTTGATGGGGGGTTATTTATTTGCCGATTTTCAGGGTTTCACGATAAAGCGATCTTCGAGTTTCGTTGTGATTGGTCTATTTGTAAGGATCAGTGAATCGTCGACTCCTGTTTTTGAATTACAATACAAAACAACAAGTTCAAATAATAAATTTTAATAATAAATATAAAATTTTCTGTTAAAATGTGAAGATTAATTTAGATTCGATTACACTAAGATGTATTTGAATAGTAGTTACCGGCCAGTATAATCCAATGATGCCTTCTTGATTTACTTATTTTGCTGCCTAGTAATTTTCACGAAATCCAGAGATAAGGTCGCATTGTCTCACAGTGATTGACAGTTTTTTTTTTGCCTCTGCATAATCGGAAGAGCGTCTCGCTCTCGTTACTTTTGTAGCTCCGGTGCAGGCCTATCGGACCAACCAGAATAATTTCTTTTGATCATTAGTATTTGACCTCTTTTTATTAGGTTAAGTTTGAATTATCGTCGCACTAGAGCTGCACGAGGGCTATTGATGCCTATTGGCGACGGGCGTCGCCAATATTATGGGGGTTGATGATGGGTTATTAATTGATGGGCTATTGGAGGTTATTAATTGATGGGCTATTGGCGACGGGCGTCGTATTTTAGAACCACAGTCAAGTGACGAGCCGACACCTGAGTAGGCACCCAACGCAACTATTAAGGGCGACATCGTACGCAGGACTTTAAAGGATATTTAACGTGTACTCCCTTACACGGGGTAATTATTCGTTGGTCATTTGGCTGCACGGGCCGTTTATAGGTCGGCAGTTTTTTTGGCGATGCCCCGACCCGAACCCGGGACCTTTCGCATGCTAGGCCGAGTGCCTAACCGACTGGGCTCCCCAGCCCTCTTGTTACTACAATAATTTTTTGATTTTTTGTTTACGTTTTAATAACTTACTTTTTCGGCATTTTTTCTACTTCGGCTTATTCTGGGTTTTTCTATAATAATAAAAGAAAGAGTCTGTGTGTCTGTCTGTGTGTATGTCTGTGGATCGCAAAAGACCTACTTAAACTGCTCTAAAAAATTCGAAATTTTTAATATAGATTCCTTTTAATACCTACGTGTGCACCTGAGGCTTAGTTTTTTCATATTTGATTGTGATTTTTAATTAATATAATTAGTTTCAAAAAAACGTCATCCACGTGGAATTGCGTGACCATAACCGGGCTTGAAAATACATGGACCGGGCCGAAACGGGGGCTTGACGCCATCCTCTTCTTAGTTTGATTGATTGAGTTTGGTTGAGATATGCACTCGCCCTAAGGCTGCTTCATCCTCTATTAGTGTTTGCTTTTTTAAGTGTGCATGCGCCCAACACGATTTTAATTTTGTTTTGATTTTGAGTGTATTTTCACAAGTAAGCATGCCTCTATAATTAAGCAATACGAAGTTAACGAACGGGTTCCCAGTAAGGAGGGACCATACTGCTAGTTATTAAATATTTTTTTTTTTTTTAAATCGGACTATCCGCGAAGTTTATAAGTGTTCGGATTATGAATGTCTGGATTAACGATTCTGTACTGATTAGCCCATTTCCGAAAATCTGTCATTTCCGCTATTTTACTGATTTTTAATTTTACATTTCATAATTTCGGAATTTATGGATTTTCAAGGAGTCGTTAGTTGTAATGTCTGATGATAGATCTTCGGGATTTTTGTGCTTGAATTAAATGGTTCGCAAAACGCCGATTTTCGAAATTTATGATTTGACGACTTTTAGGGAATTCGCAACAGTGAATTTTTTTAAGAACTTTTCACTGGGCGACATAGCTTTGATTTGGGGAGGTGGTGTGGGGTGTTGCGTAATATTAATAGGGTGGTTTATTTCAGGGTAATCTCCTAGTGAAATTTTAAACTCTCATTTATTTAGGGAATGACCCTATCTTTTTCTTATAGGGTAGACTAACCAGTGGAATGTACGCTTAAGCACAATTTGTTTTAAGAAAATTCATACATTTTAAGAAAATATAGCTTGTGGGTTTATAACAATGTGAACACATATGTCATTATATGTAAATTCTACACAAAAAAAAAGGTGGTGACCTTATATTGCATTGCTTTGGTCTTTTGGGGGGTCCAAATAAAAAGTGGTACAAAAGCCAAGTGAATGAACAGTACTTTTACCGGTGAATGAACGCAAAAATTTCCAGTTAATAAACATGTTGGATTTAATTAATGACCAGGACAACCAATCAGATGTCAGATAGCTTCCTACTAGATAAGAGGAAGTCAGTGTTGACAATCCAACCAGTGGAATGATTTTTAATCCTTACTTTTTAAATGTATTTACCAACTGTTCATTCACTGGTCAGTCAACCCTTACACTAATGCATTACAAATCATTTTTAATAAATTTTGTCTGATTCATAAGGGTCAATTCATATGAAGTGTACACGGGAAGAACCGATTGATTTATTAGGCGGACGTCCGCAATTGTCTACTTGGCGGACGTTGGCGGCAGAAAACCAGTTTCTCTCTTTCTTCTTCGCTTGGTCCAATCGCCGGGATCGTCAATCGCCTGAATCTTGGGAGCTAGGAACCACAGAGATACTAGTTAAAGTATTAGAGTGACAAATCACGTGACCTACACCACTGGCTTCATTAACTGCGCGTCCCGTCGTTAGCATTGGAGGTCACGTGATCTGCCACTCTATTACTTTAACTATGATCTCTGTGGTATTAACTGGTTTCCTTACACAAGTTTATGCGATCACTCGCTATCATCGCCAAAGTGGCCTGCTAAGGAAACTTCTCTACAAAATCAATCTGTTTTTCCCGTGCACTATTCAAGTCTTCATATCTGATCGGTCTAAACCTTGACACCTAAAACGGGATACTTTTTTGGTTATATTAGTGTATTTCAGTATTTTTTAGTAAAATCAAAATACAAGTAATATAAATTAAAACGACTTAACTATTACTTGTTTTAGTAATTGACTTTAAAAATTAAGTTGACTGTGTAAAAAAGTTTTGTTCTACGAATAATTACATATTTATGTATAACTGCAAATAAATCATGCGGACGATAAGTAATATTTGTTTTATTGGCGATAGAAAATTAATGAAAATAATTGATTTGGCTTAAAGAAGTTGAAATTATAGCTGGATGCTTTGTTTAGTGAAATTTATTCTAATGTATATAAATTTAATGTAGAAACGGTTATTGATGTCACTTACTGTTACGAACCTAGTTTTTTCAAGATAAGAATTTTAGTAAGTATTTAAGTAACAGGAAAGTAGGCTATTTTAGTTCTTTTGGAACTTCTTTTTTTTTGTTTGTGTAGTACACGAAACACTAATAAATATTTAGTAGAAACTACATAAGTCTAGCAACTATAAAAATGGAAATATTAAAAATTATATTATTATTACTTTTTTGAGCTGTATTAATGCATCATATTTGTAGGAGACTATAACTAGGCTGACTGTTTATTAGTGCTAAAACAATTCATAACTTAAATATTTTCTCATTTTTGCCCAATATTTCTGTTAGCTAGTTTTTAAGCATATTTGAAAATGTAGTGGTATAATTGATTATGCGAATGTCCTTAAAAAATTTGGAAATGAGCCTTGAAATGAGCTTGAATTTTTACCAGCAATTCTGCTGGGCACCCTGTGTGTTAAGTTATTAACTAATTTAAACAGGGATAATTGTCTTTATTTCTCAAATTTGTAGGAAATAAACCGCGCTTGTTCAATAATTCTCTAGACTGGGAATTTTTAATAGTAGCCAGTGGCTACCAGAGTGAAAAAAAAAATGGTAGCCACATTTGGATTTTTAGTAGCCAGTTTTAAACTAAGTATATATATATATATATATGACAAAAATAAAGTGCCATTTAACACAAAACAAAATTTTATTACGGATATTTTTATATGAAAAGATTGGCAGTAAAAAAAGGATCATACCAAATAAGTAAGTATTATGTGGTTGGCCATAATTGAAAGGAGAAAATTATTTTATGTATCTGCAGTTCAAAGACAGGGTGCGTAGCGAAAGTTCATTGTAAACATTAGTCTTTCTTCCCGACAGAAACGAATTGGAGCGTTTTATTATTATTATTTTAGAAATGCAGCTTCAGTATTAATTATTTGTTGAACAAAAAGGAAAAAATTATGATGGCCAATTTTGGCGACTGGGGTTCGATTGTTAGGTAGCCACTTTCGATGTAATAGTCGTCAGTTGGCGACTGGCGACCGCTAATCTAGAGCTTTACTGTTCAACAACATGAAGCTAACTTCAGCGTAACAGAAATTTAAAATTAATTCATCTAAACTACAACCTCTCTTTCTAATGTTACATCTACACTTCTTATAAAAAAAGACACCTGCCGGTTACGTGACCGGCAGGCGCCGTACAAAAAGTGAAACAAGAAGTTCTTAAAGATTTATATAGCCTACTTTTCTGTTACTTAAATACTTACTGAAATTCTTATCGGGAAAGAACTAGGTTCTTGACAGTAAGTGTCATCTACAACCGTTTCTACATCGAATTTATATGCATTAGAATAAATTTCCCTAAACACAGCATCCAGCTATAATTTAAACTTCTGAAAGCCAAATCAATTTTTTCATTAATTTTCTATCGCGAATAAAATAAGTATTACTTATCGTCTTCCTGATCTATTTACAGTTATAAATAAATATTTAATTATTCGCAGAACAAAAACCATGAAACTACACCAAAATGCACTTAAAATAGGAAGGCGAATGGAAGGAAATGCAAATTAAAAGTAATCAGGATTATACGCAAAAAAATTCCTTGACACTTTATTAGTAAACACATAATCACATTCTTGACGTCATTCTAAACCGATTTATAACCAAAATAAAAAAATTGTCCGTCCTATCGTAGACAGACAAAAAGTAAGAAAGTTGGGTTTCTGAGGTCATATCTTAAAGAATTTTTAAGATCGGATCCAAAACCGACCTTAAGTTTGCAGTATGCAAATGTTCTACGAGAAAAAGGGTAAATAGTTCTCATTTTTGAGTGCGAGAATCGAATACAAAAAGGTATTTCACATTTAATAAACAAATTTATTTGTTATTTCAAAACATAAATTTATTATTTTTATTAGTTTAGCTTCAGTTAGAGTGTTATTTTAATTATTTTTTCCTTCGATTTTGACGTAACAGGGCGCACGAATATCAGGGTCGAAAGGAGCAGCAAATCAGAGAACGCGAAATTGCGGCGCCAGCCGGGTTGTTTACCCAGTTTCCTCCCGCTCAGTACATTTCTATGCTGCAAACTTAAGCTCGGTTTTGGTATAGTTTAAAATTCCAATTCTGTATGTGCTTTGTATAAATAAAAATCAAAAATAAAGTGCAAAGAACTGCATATGTAATTTATCGACACGCATGAAACAGTTTTGAAAGATTTACTTAGTGTGAAATTATTAATTGCAAAAAAGATTTATACTTTTGACTGTTTTAAAAATAAACGAAATCTGTAACACATTATTAGAATTTGATTCAACTATTTATGGTCAAAGTTAACGATCAGAGACGCATCATTTGTAGTTTGGGCTATGAAAGTGGGTGACGGACGGACTTAACTGTTCTAATATCTTCCATTTTTTACGCAATAAACGTAGTGCGGAAGCTAAAACAAGTTTTCCCCCTAAACGCGTTAATCTAAACATAATTTTCGTACAAATATATGCTAAAAGGTATTTTTGCAAAGAAATTTAAAAAAAATGTTTAACAATTACTAGGGACAAGCCTTAAACTCTAAAAATACAAATTTTATTGTGCTATAAATGCAGCAAAAAACGCAGTGTCTCTTATTTGTAGTTAACAGATTACTTCAACATTGTTTTTAATGAAAAATGCCTTTAAAATTACCAACTAAAAGAACTTTTTTAAAAGTTTGAATTTTTTTTTAAAGAACTCTAGTATCGTATTGACCCTCGTCCAACTTCTTTTTTATGGAAATCGATGACTGATACCAGTAATCAAAGGCTGAAAACTAAGGCTAATATTTGGATCTTCTTCTATCGGACCACGTCCATTTCTGAATTAATTAACGTGTTATTGTTTGTGGAATTGATAGTATAAATATTAAAAACATATTTTATTTCATTAATATAGAAAGAAATTCAATTGCCTATCAAATGTTATTGTAATTTATTTTATTTTTAAACCAACTAAACAACTTTTTTATTGCCAACATTTATAGCACAATTAAAACAGCAACTAAAGCTTGATTATAAAAAATAACATTCATTATTAAAAAAAGAAATTTTTATTAAAATTTGAGATAGCCCAGTTTTACAAATTAAAATAAAATTAGTTTAAGCGGTATAATCTGCCCCTCCCTACATTACTACCAGATTATTAATACTTTGATACAGTGATCGGATTGTTTATTGGAAATGTCAGAATACTCCGCCGGTAGACGCCATAGAAGGAAATTTATAGCCTCTTTTTTCGAAAGCGCTATTTGAACTTGGAGACAAGGAGGCGCCCAATGCTTCTTGATGCCTCATTTTTTTTATGTCTCATTTAAAAGCAATTATATCTACAGGCATGACTGAAATAAATCAAGTACATTTTTGTACCAACTTTCAAGATTTATAAAAAAAACATTTCTTAAACCTTCAGGGATCTCATTTTTAAGAAATGTTCAAAAAAATTATTTTTTTAAATAAAATTTGGTATACCTATAGACGTCACAATACAGTTTTCAAGGATATTGCGTAAAGAGTAGCTGTCATAGAAATTTTTGGTTTTAAAGGTATTGTCAAAAATCTAAAAGCTATACAGACTTCCAATTTGGTACATGTATTCCCAGTACTTCTTGGTTATCAAGATTTTATGAATATATTGCGCATGTGCCATGGGTAGGCTGCCACAGAACATTTTGGTTTTAAAGCGTTACACACCCCTAGTTTACTTCAATTTTGGATAGTAATAAAGCTTAAGTGTTTTCTATTCTCAAGTTCCATTTCATTAAATTTCTATTTCCCCCCTCCCTTTTTTAAAAAAATATATAACGTTAGAGTTGTTTAAGGGGTCATAGGAGTCAAAATTCGGTATTCGAACCCTGAAACTGTTACACGTTAACACACAGCAGAAGCACTGCAAATACGAAAAGCCATTGGAATGGAACGGAAAATATATACCAACTCTAAACCGAAAGAAATATTCATAGGAAATCTGGAACCGGAAAACAACTGTAATTAATAATTATAGAAAATTTGCCGGAGAGTAATCGAAACCAAAGCAAAGGTTAAGGGGGTCATATGAGTCTTAAAAATTTGCAAAGAAGGTACTACAAAGTATAGTTTGATCTTTCATGTAATTTTTTAACTACTCAATATATATGTATAATTTTTTATATGCAATTCTAAAAGATTTATTTATTACATTTTCAAAAGTGCAATTTGTCCCTTTTACAGAGAATGACCCATTTGCAGTGCTTCTACTGTGTGTTAACGTGTAACAGTTAGTTTCAGGGTTAGAATACCGAATTTTGCAAGGTTCACAGTTCGTTTCATCCCCTAATTAGGTAAAAAAATGAGAACTAAACATACTTATAAGAACTAAACTAGCAGCTAGCAGCCAGGGTTTGAAAAAAAAAACTTTAAAAAAAGCTCAGTCCGGGTGGGTTTTATTGGGCTTTTTTGGATTCTATTGTTTTGTTTTATTTTTTAATTCAACCTTATAATTTCATTGTTTGGTTTAAATTTTAAGATTATTTTAAGAAGAGAATAGTTTCAGTTAAGAGAAAAACTTATTCAAATTAATATTTTTGAAAAATTAAATTTAATTAAAATGATTTTTAATGGAAAAATCAATTTTCTACCTTGATTTACGTTCTTTTTTAGGATCTTAATAATATGAAATAAAGGGAGTTTGCATGATAATTTTTAATTAAAAAAATAATAATTACTTTATTGATTCATTAGAGTTTTATCGGCTCGTTTTATCTTGATTTAAGAAGCAATGACATTGAAATAGTTTTTTTTCCAATTTTCAATTCCAAGTACATTCGTTAGTATTTAGCTGTTTTATTTTTATATTTGCAAATTTAAATAAAGTGAACAAGCTCCCTGCGTAAACTTAGCGAGGGTGATCGTATGTTCAAATAGAGTTGTGTACAAAAATCATAAACTCTTTACCTTGTTACTTTACTACATAGTAAAGCCTTCTTTTCAACTGTAACGGGCGCGGGTTCGATTCCCGCCTTCGCCCTGGGTGTATATTCCTCTCTTTGTGACAGTAAAAAATCTTTCTGTGTCTGTATTACTTGACGAAGACTTATAAGCGGCTCACTGAGCAAGCACACAAGTCGGAATATATATGTAAAATACCCTACCCCCTACCCTACCCTACCCCCCTTCTTTTCAAGCAACAAAAAAAAAAATCAAACGCAAAAGAAAATCGAGCTGTTCTTGTGTTCACAAGATCACAATACTCACGAATACTTGATTAAAGGTAAATATTCTGGTTGGGCCGATTGACCTGAACTCGAGCTACTAAAGAAACGAGGCGCTCTCCCGATCACGCAAAGGCAAAAAAAAAAAAAAAAAATTAAAAAAATCAATCATTTTCAGGCAATGTGACCTCATCGACGGTTTTCGTGAAAATTACTAGGCAGCTAAATAAGTAGATCTGATCAGGTAGTATTATTGGATTGCACTGGCCACACACACAGTAACCGATATTCGAACACATCTTAGACTAAGCTTAATTCATCTTCAAATTTTAATTTAATTTCTTTATTTATAAGCCTAGCATGCGAAAGGTCCCAGGTTCGGGTCCGGGCATCGCCAAAATAGTTGCCGACCTATAAGTGGCCTGTGTAGCCAAAAGTGTTCGACGGGTAATACCCCGTGTAAGGGATAGTGCACGTTAAATGTCCTTCAAAGTCCTAACGCTGCGTACAATGTCGCACTTAACGGTTGCGTTGGATGCCTACTCAGATGTTGGCTCGTCACTTGATTGTGGTTCTAAAATACGACGCCCGTCGTCAATAGTCCTCGTGTAGCTCTAGTGCCACGATAATTCAAACTAAACCAAACAAGATAATTGTGCAACAGTTCTAGTTCTCTTCTAAGGGGGCTGGGGAGCCCAGTCGGTTAAGCACTCGTTTAGCACGCGGAAGGTAACAGGTTCGGGTCCGGGCATCGCCAAAATAGCTGCCGACCTATAAACGGCCCGTGCAGCCAAAAATGTTCGACGAATAATACCGTGTAAGGGATAGTGCACGTTAAATATCCTTCAAAGTCCTAACGCTGCGTACGATGTCGCCCTTAACGGTTGCGTTGGGTGCCTATTCAGGTGTTGGCTCGTCACCTGACTGTGGTTCTAAAATACGACGCCCGTCGCCAATAGCCCTCGTGTAGCTCTAGTGCGACGATAATTCAAACCTAACCTAGATCGTGTAAGGGATAGTGCACGTTAAATATCCTTCAAAGTCCTAACGCTGCGTACGATGTCGCCCTTAACGGTTGCGTTGGGTGCCTATTCAGGTGGTGGCTCGTCACCTGACTGTGGTTCTAAAATACGACGCCCGTCGCCGATAGCTCTCGTGTAGCTCTAGTGCGACGATAATTCAAACCTAACCTAGATCACTTCTAAACTAATACATAATATAAATACTTCATTTATTTTATCTTATGGCTCCAAGTGAAAAAAGGATGCCGAATATGCACTAAAATATTGTAACATGACTTTGTACGAGCTAAAGAGTAAATTGCAATTTTTTAAGGGGGAGGGGGGTTAAGTACAGGGTGGTTATAAAATAACGCTCGCTGTTAGGAGTGGTCTGTAGCTTCAAGGAATAATCCAAAATTCCAAATGCAACGAACTTTGAGATAACCTACTAATCAAGAAGGGAGGGAAAGAATGGAATCTTAAAAAATATACTCGTCTTTTGACCAAGGTTCTAAATTACGAGACATAATTGGCTGTGTTGGCCATAATTGGGTTCACCATCGTATTTAGAACCCTGGTCAATAGACGAGTTTCTGTTTTATTATGAGTTGCTTCTTTTTCGAAAAAGAAACTAGTCTCTTGACCAGTGTTCTAAATTACGAGGCGTAATTAGCTGTGTTGGCCGAAATGGGCCATGGTTGACTACGCTTCGTATATAGAACCCTGGTAAGAGACGAGTTTGTTTTTTATGATTATTCTTTTTTATGATTCTGTGTTTTTTATAATTCCATTATTTTCCCCCCTCGCTCCGAATAGCGAACGTTTTTTTATAACAACCCTGTACTGTACATGCACCCAAATTATAGGTGTGTCCCCCCCCCCCCCACTTCTTTTTTACCGCTTTTTTAATCGCAGCCACCCCTTTCAACTTCGCAGTTTTCTCGAAAACCTTACAATGACGTACACGACACGTACCGGTAATTCGTGGACCAATTTTGAAGTGTGTAGCTTTTTTCGTTTTTCAGCAATACCTTTAAAACCAAAAAAGTTATACGGCAGGGCAGCCTACCCCATGACCGAGGTTGAAAAACACATTAAAAAAAAATCAGCACCGCGCCCTTTCAAAACGTGTAAAAAACGCAGTTTGACGCCACCAGAACACTAAACAGAGTTCAAATGACATTTTGATCCAATAAAACGGCTATAAAAGTGATCACGGTAAACAACGAAGACACCACAGACACACGTGTCAAAATTTTTACCCCCTTACCTAATCTACCATCCTACACATAGCCTAATATTAGAAGAAAAGAAAACTATTAGGAAAGCTAAATACCCGACAACAATTAAGAAAAGGAAAAATCTTCATTATTTTCGCATCTTTAGGGAAACTACCGAACGTGATTCTCCCTCTTTCATATCCAGAAAGGGAAAAACCAACGGTCGCTCTGCCGAAGTCGAAAAATGTCGCCAAGCGTGGTAGAAAGCGTGCTATAGGGTTGCCAACGGTTGGTCTGCGGAAGCGCAGCCTTTAATTAATTAATTGCTATTTTTACGGCATAAATGCATACAATTTTTTAATTATTTTACATCGGAGATTCGCCTGTCCTGTCTGAAGTTTGAAATATTAAATCATTTAATTGTTTTTTTTCTCTTTAAATATGTCCGATTTCTATCAAATTTATTAGTTAGTTATCGACCTAAACGCGACGTGCTTATAAAGATTGCCAGATTGTTTTGTTTTATTAAAAGACAATTCACTGCCTCCTTAGATACGAATTCGTCTGTGACCGTAACATTTACTCTGATTTCTTTAAACAAAATTGTAAAAATAGTTTTGTAATTATAGAATATTTTTAACATTTAATTTTTTTAATTTAAATAAACATTCAATTTATCTTTACTCTTACCTCCTTTTACAATAAAAATAGTAAATAAAAAATAATAATTTAACTAATTAGATAATACAAATCCGGCGATTTAAATTATCTAATAAGTTAAATTATAAACAAAGACATACAATAATTTATTATTTATTACACTTAATTTTTATTTTTAAAAATAAAACATTAATTTACTATTAAATACAAATATGAGTTTCGTACAATAAAAACCAATGTTCATAAATAGTAACTAGTAATACTTAATTAATACCACAAAAACTGCAGAAAAACAAAAGTAAATTAAAAATCAATTTTAATTCAAATAGTTTGGATTGAAAAAAAGTAATTTTTATTTAAAGTAATTTTAATTAAAATTAATTTTAATTACAATGAATTTTAATTACAATTAGTTTTAATTACAACTATTTTTATTTTCAATTAAATTTAATTACACTTAAAATTAATTAAAAATAATTATAATTGAAAAATATTAAAAAATTGAAACCCCCCCCAGGATTTTTTTCTAGTTGCGCCCCAGCCTCCTTCAATCTGAGGTCTAGGCTGCGGGGAATAAAAGCATGCCATTGGCTACTTTCTTGAGCGTTCAGAGATCAATTGACTTTCTTATCGCAATTTTATGTATAATATTATTCCACAACAATTGCTTCTGATTGTCGAATAAATGCGTCTAATAGGTTTAATGTATAGTAACACCAGCAGTGGAATCGTCATGTGTCTCTGTTGAACCTTCATATGATGGGAAATTATATAGGAGAGAACTCTCTCAATTGATTTATCGTAGGGAATCTGTCAAATGGTATTGCCGATCAGATCGAGTTGATTTATTGCTTGCAAATGTATGGCTTTCGGGCGACGCCGAAGTTGATTTATTATGCAATGAGTTAGAAAGTTGATTTTTGTTGTTTCTCTATCAACATTAGCTGAGAAAAATAGTTTTATGGACCGCAAGTACATGGCCCTGGACATCATTTATAAAGTTCGTGTTCCTACAACATACATTTTACCGTCAACGCATATTATATTATGCTTATATCAAGTGTAAAAGCTGCACTATGAATTACAATTACTTGAGTTACAAGATCAGACAATATTCATCAGACAAAAACAGGTGCATGATCTTCATCAATTGTCCAACAAAACAAAACAAGAGCTTAAACAAGAATTTTTAAGGAGGTTGCGAATACCCCCCCTCCAACAGTTTCATTTTTCTTTGATAATAATTATTGTTTAAATTTTTCTCTCTGCAAATTAATTCCGACTAATTAATTATAACTTTACTAAGAATTTTAACAGCTTCAAAGTTGGTTCCATGACTAAAAAATTTGTTAAGAATATATACCAAATTTAAGCCATTAAAGCTCAATGGGCATGTAAATTAGTATTATTGGCTGTAGGTGTACGTATATGCGGCAAACAGACGAATATTTTGGAGTTGTGTCAAGTTTCGAAAAGCTTTATTAAGAAAAATTAGTCGACTCTATTTTGTTCACATTGATCACATCTTTACGAAGTTAAGAGTATATATTAGGCATCTGTCGTGGTTAAAACTCCTGACTCTAAGTTAAAACTTGCTTGGGTAAGATTTTCGTACTGGTTCAAAATCCTGAACCTCAATGTTTATTGTTTATGTTCATATGCAGCTCCTTGGAAATGAACTTCGAATCTTAATTCATTCATTATGAAAGACAGTGCCAAATAAAATTTAAAAAAATGGCAACGTACATTGAGTTTGTACAGAATATATTTTTTACTTTGATGCATGGAGCATCAAGAGTAAATATTAAAATAAATATAATAATTAAAATAATAAAAAATTAAAATAAAACAAAAGACAGTTGAGATACTATAAATGCATAGTCAAGCATTGGTATGGTCTGATTTTTTTTCCTTTTCTGATAATAGCACCATTCTTACTCTGAAGTACATATTCGATGAATTTCAATTCACGAATTTTTTTCCATGCCCTTTGTGAAAGGACATAGTTCTTCCCATTGTTTTCCTTTCAAAAAGAGACCAACCAATTTTTATCAGTCCGCGTTTGGTACACGGTCCCCTCATAAATACTTTTTATTAATGTAAGTATCGAATGTACATCTAATAACTTTTAATCTCGATCGTTTGGAGGCCATCCATTCGCTGCATCCGGTTACTGAACTTCTCCTCCCCTCACCTTGGTGGTGATCGAACTCTCTCTGGCCAGTCGTAGAATTCGAACGTCTGCAATAAGGACCAATCACGTAGCGAGGAAGATTAGATATATAAAAAAATGAACCGTCTATAATTTGTCTGCTCGATGGATTTTAGGAATCGTTCTGTTCGGTTCCTCCTTTCAATGGCAAAAAAGCCATCATTTACAGCTATTCTGACAAGCCACTTTTGTTTTAATTTCTTTTTTGGGTTTCTTTCCTTTTCAGGGAGCGTTGTTGAATTGAATGGACTTGGTTTTTTTTGGTTGAATGTTCTTTGGATGTGAATTAAAGAACATTAATCTTTGATTCATACAATGAAAATAATCACTGCCACAATAATTTTTTGCGTAGTTTTTTTTATTAAGTGATAAAACAATGACGCCTAAGTCTGTATATACACTTTTATGTTTTGTTTGTAGATGGTCCGATTGTTTTTACGCATGGGGAAATTAAGTGGCGAAGCGTTAACTTATTTTTGCAAGTCATGACTCCGAAATTCAACATACCCTATCTCCATTCCACGTTAAATACTCCAGATAATGTGTATATGGAGTATTCAACGCTGCCGAGAAAAAGGTAGTGGTGAATAGTAGAAATCACACTTTGACACTAGTTAAATTTATTTTCATTATCAAGATTCGAATATTCCATATTTATATTACATATTAAATTATTTATTCGATTATTCCATACAATTTCACATGGAAAATATACGCATTGAATGTTAATGCAACTAACATTTTAACTTTAGTGGACAAATTTGCTCTACATATTGACAAATATATTACATGTAATAGTTTTTTAGCTGAAAGTAATATTACACAATTGTTTTTATTTACAGCCTATGCCGTAAAAAGTCAAGATGTTTTTCTAAAAGATATATCGTACAGTAAATAATAAGTTATAAGGGGCCAATGTAATATGAAGTATAAGTTAGCCAAACCATTCATTAAAAATAGAGCTCCCCATCGACAAATTCGTGTTTTTTTCATCAATTACATTCCAATTTGAAGTTTTAGTTACTAATAACTCTCATAGACGACAACAGTAAAAGTGTATTCAAAATTAAAGAGTGAAGTTATTAACTGTTGTGAAATTACGTCTTTATTAGTTTTCAAAGTGCAATGATATTAGTACTAAATATAAATAAATTGCTTTGAAAAAATAATTATAGTTCACATGGGTTATTTTGAAATATATTCAGTAGTTTTCTAATCATTCCTATCAGAAATTAGAATTTTGTAGCAGGTTTTAACATATGGCAAACATTTTAAAATTTGAAATTATTTAAAATCCATTGCAGTTATTTTTTTTCAATATTTTTCCCATAATGTATGAGTATTAAAGATACAAATATATTTTTTCGGGATGAAAAAAACATGCATTACAGGCAGGGCCTGCTCTTCCATAAGGTCTGTTAGGCCCGGGCCTATGGCCCCCAAATTTTAGGGGCCCAGTAAATTTAAGTCTCTATTATGCTAAATGCTCTAAATCCCCAAAATATCAGTAAACTAAAAAAATTCGGATACTCCATTCAATTTGTGCTCAATTTTAAGTGAGAAATTGACCTAACGTTATTGTTTCGATCGATGTTTGTAAGGAAGCCTATAAAATTGTATCAAAAATTTCATACATGGGTCATCACCATCATTATTGGAAATCATAATAAAATTTTCCTTAAAGGGGCCCCCAAAATAGGTTGTGCCTATAGTCTGAGATTTCCTAGAACAGGCCCTGATTACAGGGTTAAATTATAGTGCTTACACAACGGAATTATAAGATTCCAACATAGGTTCTGAAAGAATGCAAATATATCCAAACTTCTTTCCCATTCTCGTACTGTCTTACTACCTATAAAAATCTTGCTGAAGCTGAATTTATTTATAATCAGCCCCTCAGCTCACTACGAAATAAATTCTGGACGGTAGCTTTCTGTCTTTGAGCTTGTAATTAAGCCGGAGAATTCCCCACAGAACCATTACAGAGCTACAAACATTAATTATAAAGAAAAAACACGCCGCGTTTTCAGAAATGAATCATTTATAGCTGACCTATTACTTTCTGGCCATGCATTACAATTATATTCTTAACTCTAATGATGGGGTAGGAGACAGAGAAAAAAAATATATACCTTTATTTTTAATTTCTTTTTTTTTTAACGAATCGGATCTTGGGAATTTTTTTTATGAGTTGCACATGTGAAGGGTAGATATGTTAATAATGGTCCAACTCAATTATAACTTCTTTAGAGAAACAATTTATAAAAGTTTGTTTTTTTGGCGCAGATATTTATGTTTTAGCTTGTCTATGGGATGCTTTCTGATGAAAATGAAATTAATTCAGGATTATGATATTAAACGAACATATATAGAGATGTTTAAGGTAGGTGTCATATTAATTCTGAATTATTTAAAAAAATGAACCAGACTCAGCACACCACTGTCAAAATAAGACTTTTACATAAATAAATAGATAATGCTGGATCTTAAGAGCATTGGTAAAATATATAATTCGTCATTATAATTTTTTAATCATCGAAAAATGATCTTGACCATTTTTGCTTTGTTAGCTAAAATGCTTAAAGAAGTTTATTTTTTTAAGTGAAAGAATATTAGCGAAGCACTTGTTGTCGTTTTTCCAAAGTATTTTTTCGTATTTTTCTCACCTTATTTCAAAATTTTCGTGGCAATTGACCTAAAACGTTACCTTTAGAAAACTTTTTTCATATGATGTAGGGTATACGCATCTGCTTACATAATTTATTGTTTATGCAAGTCAACTTCGAGTTATTATTTTATTGCTTACAAATTATCATTTGTAAATAATCTTACTGAACTAAACTAAAAATTACTGATTGAATAAGTCAAAAGAGTTCGAGACAGACACTTCTTTAAAAGAAAACTTTTCATCCTATAGCACACAATTTCTCAACAAACTTCTTTATTCTGAAGCACAATTTGTAACCAATTATAATGATTAAATAGCATTTAAGGGATAAACACAAAAGTATTTTGGAAACACAAAACAAATTTTTATTGACGATTCATAGCAATACAATATTAATTGTAAGTAAATGGAACATAAAAAAAAACGTTGCTAGTTAGCCATTTGGAAGATACAGACGATTATATAGGTCATATAAGTTTTTTAAGGTCATATCAGTTTACGCACGTAATTTAAAAGCATATTTGTGTTTATTTAATTTTAAAATTTAATTTTTAAAGTATCAATAAGTATTTTAGAACTAGGTACGTACTACATAAATTAAACTTTTTAAAATATTTTAATAACAGCCATGTGTTGGAACTTGCAATTCAATCTTGTGCAGCAAAAGCACATTTACATTTGCGTAAGAATAGACAGTGCTAAAAATAATTGCCGTTACAGTTTTCATTTCAAAACAAATAACGCAGCATAACGCTATCATATAAGTCTATAATAATTGAATTACTATAATAATTGACAAATATTGACATTTTAAAACTTCAAGCAGCACTAGACAGCTTATTGAAACGGATGGAATAAATTACTACAATTCCACCCATATTTCACTTGTTTAAAACTATCGTACAACAGAGAACAGAAGTGAATCAAAAACGAAGAAAAAAAATAATTACTGCCTTCTTGAAAATGTGGTTATAGCGTGTATGTATAATGTGTATATATAATGTGGTTATTTTTGATGCTGTTCCAGACCCTAACTAAGTTTGGTGGAAACACATTCTTCTGGGTGTTTAATTTCAAATTGAAATGCAGTATTTTAATTAAAACTCTTTTAAGAGTCATTCATCAACATTTAGAACTAGCATGTTTTGTGAAAACTGGTATTTATACACACGATTACAATTACTGTATATTTTTAGAATCTGGTAATGAATTTAACTGTTAAAATGCACAAAAAAGTTTTTAGATTGTGTAACCATAGACATTTTATTTTTTATTTTTTGCGTTTTAAAACTAAAAGTTTGGCATGAAAATTGTGTATGTAAATAGAAATACGCAAATAACAAAACATCTATGGATAAACTTAAAAGTTTTATGTAGTTTAAACGAAATAAATCCAATAATTAGCTAAGAAATATAACAGTTTGATCAAAAATTCTACATTGAGGATATAGGAGAGAGCGAAATGTTAAGGTAAATAGAAAATAAGTGAATTCTTCTTAAGTGTTTTTAACGTTAATTTCATCAAGAGCTAATATGTTCTTCAAACTACAATATCTCTTAAACAAATTGTCCGATTTTCACTTTCTCACTTGCATTGCACTCACTTTCCAAGTTGCATTCGATTAGAAATTAAAAAAAAATGGATTAAAAAATAGATGCACCAAATTTATATTTTCATATAAATGTTTTTAGAATTTTTAAACCCTTTTCCAGTAACCTGTTTCTCTCTTCCACATTAAGGACTCATTGGTACTAAAACATCATTCAAATTTAATAATTTTTTTCACTGTTAAAACCGATTTTCACCTTACTAATATTCTTTTAGTCACTACTAAATCATATAAGAGATAATTATATACCATCAAAGTATTTATTAAGTATACCATTTATTTCCACCATCTCAACTTCCCATCCAAGCATACATAACACAAGATTGTCTGTTTAATGTAAAACACGAGATAGAGCACGTATATCCAGAACCGGCGCCAATAGCCATCTCAGTAAATTTGAACGACCAGAACTGAACCATTTTAGGATGGTCGTTGTTTTATTATTAAAACCGATCCTCTCGTTTCGGGCAATTCACTTAGTATCAGGAGATTCGCTAGTGTTATGCAAATCGTTAGGTTTCGAGCCAATTTGGGGAAGCGGGGCGATGGTTTCAGATGGGATAACTTAATAGCAACGGCGATGTGGATATGGAGATATGGCGTATGTATATTTTGTGATATGTTATATATAAGGTATTGTGTTTATGAGCTTGTTTTGGGGGTGATGTTGACTGGTAAGACATTTATATGGTATAGATTGGATGTATTTAAAGTTCATATGTTCATACATGTCAGTTACAATAATTAAACAATCAATGTTAACCCTCTGAGATATACAAACGTATAAATCCGTAAACTGACTTCCAGGTATCCAGTAACACGCACAAATTAAAAAATATACATTTTATACTTTTACTAAATTTTAAATTTGAAAAATACAATTCATTTCTCATCTGCAACAGAAATATAAGTTATTAAAAAAATATCAGTTGAAACTTTAATTTTATTGTAATGCAGTAAAAGGGGGGGGGGGGCTAGTTTTTACTTGAGAAACTTTTCTTACCCCCCCCACCCCCCGCACACATAGGATTAATAACTATTGTATACAACTTAAAAGCATTGTAATCTTCTGAGGATGAGCAAAATGGCAAAAATGCAATCTTGGTTTTAGTGCAGGAGCTTTAAATTTGAAATTTCAACCGATCAAAGTTAAAAAGTTGCATCTTTCATTAATATATTTGCGTAATAAATGATTTTAAAAAACCTCTCAAAATGATTTAAATTGAAATGAAATTATAAATTAAAAAATATATATATGTTGCTGGACAAACGGACTTCAAAAGACGTTTTTTTTAAAAAATCATTTTCTTAACGCCTTTATTGTATTTTTAATTCTAGGCATTTTTTTACTCATTATGCTAACTTGTATTTTTCGTTACTATTTTTGAGATCTGTACAAATCCCTTTCAAAAATTATCCAAAACTTCTACATCTGATTGCTTTGTTAACCCTTTCTCATCACGGACTTAATTCTAATCACATTCGATTAAAGAACCGGCCCCCTTCAAGAGATCGGGCGAAAATGAATAAACAGAGTTCTCATAGTTGACAATGTCAAGTTTATTACCAACCGACCACCTCCACAATGAGATTAACCATTCAAAACCAAGCAAGGAGTTCAGGGGAGCTTGAAGTCCCATTCCCCCTTCGATATATTTTAAGGAAAACAGCCCAGCCTAACGGGAAGGATTAGGCAAACATTAGATTAACGGGATGGCAGCAGCACCAAATGGAGCGGCGAAAAGTGCACGAGAACAACAAATCATGTTAGTCCATGTCTTCTGTACCGTAATACGCGCCGATTACGTAAGGAGGGATTAATCAAGTTACTACAACACTCAAAGCCCTACTTCTCCACACCTCACCCCTTTACTTGCAGGGGAGTGTGGAAGAAGTATCAGGCTGCTTCTTTGGAACGTGTTCTGCAACACTTGTGGTCAGACTTCTCATAGTTCTAGATTAATGCTTTTATGTACGAATATTTCAATTTGATTGGTACATATGGTCACCGTAATATCCATAGTTTTTTTTTTGTCTCGATTAAGTAACCTACTTTTATCTAATATTTTCATTTTTAGAGTACCTTCGAATGGGGTAAATGAGCTCTTGAAGGGTAACTTTTATAGCATAAAACCCTACTACTGACTTTCTTCTGGAATAGTTTTTACTCAAAGGTAAAGGCAGTGTTGTCACTAATTGTAAAGGCCAAGTACATTTTTAAAGAGGGTATTTAAAGATAAGTTTTATTATCTTGAAATTCATGGTCCTAAATTACCCTTGAGAACCAAAGTTAACACATTCGATCGTACTACATAGACGCATTCACATAAATAAATATATAAATATCGTATTTTAAGCCAGTGCCTTAAACTTTTTGATTTGTAAATCTCGATTTTGAGTAATGGCCTTAAAACAAACGCAGGCGTTAAAACAGTATCTTTAATGCTCAAGTTTCACGAATGGTATCTTGACTACTTTAGAGACATTGTACTATGTAGTACAGAACGGTAAAATGAGTTATGATGCATAAGGGAGTAAATGAACGACAATAATTCAACTATGCTTAACTGATTTCTCTATCTAGTTTAGTCTAGTTCTTATGAAACTTTAATTAAATCCAAACAAGTTCAACTTTGATTATTTCCTATCATGTTTATCATATACTTTCAAAGTTACAATACTTCATGAAAAAGAAAAAATGTTGGAAAAAAATTTGCTATAAAAAGTACAAGAGCGTTCAGTATCCTTTCTCGGGAAAATACCACAAGGTTCCGGATCTCGACCCCCTCGGAAACAAAGTCTTGGCGCCCTAAGAATTAATCATTCGCAGTCCGCTGGTACAATTGGAAATTGATTTCGTAGAGATTAAAGAGCCGCGGACCCGGCAATCCTGGTCATTAGAAATTAACACAAACCCCGTCGTCCTAATAGTTCAGCGCCGTTTCTCAAGCCACCCCCTTCTAATACTTTCGTTCCTCCGTTTTGGCAACAGCTGGTTCAACTTCCAACGGAAGCGAAGTGAGTGTTGATGGGGCAGCGGCCATTTTGTATTTTCTTTTGTAATGAAGTTCGTTTCTGGAGGAGGCTGGACGCGGAAAATATGATTAGGCCTTTATGAAATTGTCGGGGAGACTTTATAAAGAGGGGGGTGAGGGAACGAGTCGCAGTTGTGAAGTAGATGGACACAGTAACTTCGTTATTATTATTAGACACGCTCTCCTAATGAACTGCCTTAAGAATATCCGGGGTGAAATTCTTATTCCTCTAATCCGACCATGTCTCTCCGAAAATTCGCTCTATAAATGCATTAGGGGGTTATTTTCTGCATTCTCTATTCAATTATATTTATATGAGGTGCCTATTAGGGGGACGTTCTGGAAGAGGCATTTTATTGACTTTGTATAATCAAACAGTGGTGAAACTAATGGTTTATGAGGAAATCATAAAAGAAAAGCTGCGGCAAATTAACCATTGTTGATTTGATATGATGCTTCAATAAATGGAGGACAAATATTAAATAATGTTCCTTTTGCTTAAAAAAATATTATTTAAATCCTAATGAAATTATTAGTTTTTTTCCATAAATAACGTTTTCTCTTAGTTTTTTTATTATATGTGAAGCTGGTAATTCAATAGGAAAAATAATATTTAGAAGTCTTTTTTGGAAAAAAATTGAATAATAAAGAAACAGGAGTGACAAATTATAAACAACAGATTCCATTTAAAATAACATTTATATTTCGCTCAGTGTATTTAATTGAAAAAATAAATAATCAAAAATAATAAGTTTACTAAAATAACTCTTTCTTATTTTCAATGTATATTTCTCCGTGTGAGTGATTAATATGCTTTATTTATGTAAAAACTAATCGTTTAAGTTTCAAACAAATACATTGAAGTATCTTAAATATCTTACAACCAGGGCCTGCTCTAGGAAATCTAAGACTATAGGCACAACCTATTTTGGGGGCCCCTTTACGGAAAATAATATGCATGATTACATGATTTCCAATAATAATGGTACTATATGACCCATGTATAAAATTTTTGCTACAATTTTTTAGGCTTCCTTACAAACATTGATCAAAACAATAACGTTAGGTCAATTACTCACTTAAAATTGAGCAAAAAACAAAGTGGAGTATCTGAATTTTTTTAGTTTACTAATATTTTGGGGATTTACAGCATTTAGCATAATAGAAACTGAAATTTAGGGGCCCCTAAAATTTGGGGGCCCTAGGCCCGGGCCTAACAGGCCTTATGGAAGAGCAGGCCCTGCTTACAACATTTTGTGTTTTAGAAATTTCTTCCCGACATCAACATTTTCTCAACGTTGTGATACGTTATGAGAGATATTTTCAATTTGGCTGCGAAATATAAATTACTAGTTAGAATATAAAATTTGACAGGTGGATATGAAATCAGCAATGGATCTTTATTGGCCTAAATTCAAGGGAATAACGGAATTGAGCTATTGAGTAATTAAATAAAAGTAAAAATCAAGCAATAAACAGCGTATTGGTCAAATAAGTGAGAAGTGCCTCATAAGGTTAGAGCTTTCTAGTTGAGTTCACGGATAATTTATTATCAAACATTTGTTCTTATACCATTGCGCGTTGCGCGATTGCTCTATCTGTCTATTTATCAATTTTTCTTCATTTGCTACATAGTTTCATTGATCTTCAAACGAAGTCTTATTGTTTCAAGAGTGCCGATGAGTACTTTTCCTTCTACAGGAACTTTACACCATAACTTCCGTTAGGCCCTCAAGCCACTAGACAAAAAAAATTCTGTAATCGAACCCTCATTCTTACACAGAAGCTCCTATTTTTTTCCTATAAAAAGCTAGGGAGAGTCAACAATTTAAAAATACCAATTTCGTAACACAGTAGACCCTCTTTATTTGACCACGTAATTTTAGTGAAGGCAAGACCGGCTTATTAGGTAACTCGCACGAAACCTTTCCAGGTATAAACGTATAACCACGGTTTTTTAGGGTGGAGCCCTCGACTGGGAGGAGCCACACTCAGGTAAATGATGATTAACTTCGGTTTGCCTTTTCATCGGCCAGGTAGAGACAAGCGTGACGTCATCAGATAGCCGCACCTACAATCATCATCATAGATGTTGCGTGCTGCGGCAATTCAAATGGGCAAGTAATGAGATATAGGTTTAATTATAATTCGCTGGGCGCTTTTCGAGTCTCTCTGTTTAATAATTCATTGAGTTATTTCAAAAAGGGGCCTTAGAATTGTATTTTTGTATTAAGATGAAGGTATGTATTGCAGTTGAGTTATAAGGGTAGTTAGAATGTTACATGACTTTTAGATATTTGTCTTTTTCTTCCCCTTGTGTGCCATATGAGAGCAATAAAAAATTGCCTGGGGTACTAAACATTATTTTGGACAAAATTGATTCATACTTTACCTTTTTATCATATACTATTGCTTAAAAAAAAACCCCACGATACTATTTTGAACGGTGGCAATAAATTCTTGTGCAAGTTTTCTTTTTTCTCAAAAACATATAGTTTTCTATAGATTAAAATGTTAGGAATAATTTTTTGTTAAAGCCTTAACTTGATAAGTAGAAACATGAAATAAAATACATCTTATAAAGAATTTTAAATATCGAAACATTAAACATATGAAACTTACATAATTTAAAATACTTTGATTATTTGGTTAGTAACATTTTTCTTAATTTTGTTTTTTGCGGACGACAGAAGAATATTAATCAATGTATGTCCGGTCGAATTTCTTGAATTCATATGTTCGTTTACAAGTAACAACTTCCAGTATTATCCTGAACATTTTTAAAGTTATTTCAATTGCCTTTCTCATTTTCAGTTTTACTGATGGTCCAACTCACTTAGATGACATGAGAATTGCTCATATTTGAATACGAATGTGCGATATAGCGAGGATAAATTTTTAAGTTACATACATACTAAATTACATTAATAAATAAAATTTAAATTTAAGGTTTCTTAAAATTAATTTTTCCCATTAAAACAATTTATGACCCAAATTTTTTAAATTTAATAATGTTACAGAAATCATACTTTCAAACCATTCTTTCCAAACTTAGCTTAAAGAGGTTTCCCATTATCTCATTTGAACTCCAGACTATTACATACTAAGGAAAAATTCAAATAAACTAGATATTAAGAGGTCAAAGCTCCCTGGAAACAGTTATATGTTAATTATCCCAATCCTCAAACGTTACATTCGTTCGATTGAAAAACCCATAATTTTTTATTTAGTTTCCCATAAAAAGTACAAATGTAACATTTTTTCTGACACTCCAGTCCTGAATTTGTTAACTTTCACCGATCAAATACAATGTCTTAGTCCTGTTGAAGAGTTACCACAACATCTGGTAGACGTTCTACTATAACCATGCACACGCCACGCAAGCAAAAAAATTCAAAAATTTTTTTTACCATCCACAACACTAAAAACGATTGAAACAGCCCGCATGGAAACCAGTCCATAAAAAATAATTCCCGAATTGAATATTTCACAAAAAGGAAACTTTTTTCGGTAAAAAAAGCACTCATATGAAAAAAAATCTTTTCGGATGGAAATGGATAGAAATTTCGAACTATTTTTTTTTTCTCTCGTTCCCTATCAATAGCCGTATCTTCTGCCCCAGTGGTCTCATTGACATGTTTCGTAGTTCTTGTCACTCACTAGACATCTGGGTGAGGGGACCCTGGGGCCGCAACTCCCATTTTGCATGAAAAAATTCCCCCCTTTTATCGGAAGGTACAGTTACAGATCGTCCCACCAACATATTCACAATATTTGGATCATTCACGTCCTTTTGAAGGAGCAGATCACTTTTATCTCCGTCTCTTTTTTTATTATCTCAGAGTCCGTCTTATTCTTCAATTTTTTTTAAACAAACGTGTTTAATCCCGAAAAATTTGCTAAAAAAATAATGTCCATCAAATTTGAATTGAAACAACGGAAAAAAAATACTACTATGTATAATGAAGTAATAAGTTGTTGCTACCATTTGGCTTATTTTTTAATGTAACTATTAATATTGTCCATCAAAATCGAAATGAAACAACTTAAAAAAATGCTACTATAATGAAATAATACGATGTTGTTACCATTTAGCTTATTTTTTTGTTATATAACTATTTATATTGTATCACATATAAAAACATTATGTATCTTGGGTGCTCTAAATTTGAGACGCATGTATCTTTGCTTGAATGCTTTATTACGTTTTCTATGGATTATAAGGCAGTTGCCTTAAGTTATATTCTAAAAATACTCAAAGAGCTCGGAAGATGCAAAAAGTAAAAAAAAATGATTTTTATAATTTAAAGTGACAGACTCAGAAAGCTCGACTATTTAGAAATTATAATTTTGCTTATAACGTTAGGTCAAAGAGCATGTAACGCATAACATGCAGTTATTTATATTATCACTATCATAAACCTGAATTCATATTCATTTACGCTTCTCTGGATAGGGGGAATGTTTTTTTTTTATTTTATTATTATTGGTATGAATTGTATTTCATTTTGCTTTTAGTTGTTACTCGCCGTTGGAGGTCTTAATATGACCTGCTATCCTGGCTATGAAAAGTTTTTGTATAATTGTAGTAACAAAATGTTTGATCCTTTGTGTCAAACTCATTGGTTTGGTTAATTTTCTCGTTCGGATTCAAAGCGTTTTTTAGTAAATTCAAAAATAGAGATCATAAAGAATAACCTTCACGTTCAATTTATTTGTGTACCTGGTTAGAGTCTTATTGAACTTTTAATAAGCTTTGCAAGGATATTTTTGATTATTAAAAAATAAATGCCGTAGAACTCCAAATATCCAAATAATTGGAATTGTTTACCCTTTTGGAAATAAAAAAATCCGAATTTTCCGTAAAAAAGTATGTGTTAATTAATAAGTGTATGTCAGTTCGAACTGGGAGTTAAAGCTAAGATAAGAGGAAAAAAAACCAGTTTAATTAACAGATAGACTTTTTAGTTAAGCTTTATGTGGAGGGATTAGTTGAAGCTTAGTTGGAATAGAATATACCATTGTTAATTGTTATTTAAGTTTGAATGGTCGCATTTCGGATAATTGGAGAAGTACAATACTCAAAAACTTGGAATTCAAAGCAAATATGTACACTCATTCCTTCACAAACCATTGATCTTTTAACAGAAATACACACAACTTCGCAACATTCATTGAAAATCGTCCACACAATCGTTACAAAACCACAAAAATATGCCAAGCCACCCACTTAGCTCAGTTCTTACAAAAGGTGGGGTCTCCTAATACTATCAGGAGTTTCAAGTCAAGTGTGCTTCTGTTGTACCGGTACTGTCTGAAGTCCTTACATGCTTGAGGGAACTTGGATGGGTGGGCTCCTATCTTTCTTCGATTTGGGCTAAAGATTTGAAATGGTGATGAGGTTTGATGCTGGTGGTCTTTTGTATCTTTGAAAATGTTTTGGCGAATGTTCTGGATCTCAGTTGTTTTTTGGTTTCTTATCTGTAGATAATAAATTGAAAGGGCATAATAAAGGGTTTAGTTGGAGAAATACAGCTTCTGGATCGGATGACCTTTTTAACTTTTAAATTCCTTTCCCGAAGCCTTAACGTAATTTAAAAACAAAAAGTGAAGACAATACCAGTCTAGAAGCCCAGCAAAACTGGTCCGAAAGTTTTTTTTATAGTTTCTAAATAACTATCAAGATTATTCTTGAATTTTTCTATATTCTTTGATTCTATAAAATAATCTAGAAAACTCATTGATAACTTTATTGCAATTTTTATTGCTTAACCTCTTTCTTAAAGAAGGATTTTTTTTTAATGTCTGATCATGTCCTCGATTTAAGTTAATACCCAAGCCTCTCCCGTGTCCCTACTTGAAGAATGTGAACACCTGAATTAAATATCCTCTCCTTCTCCTATTTTCCAGGGATTACAATTTGAAAGCTCCTATATTTTTTAAAGCTCTACATTTATAACGGACATAAATATGAAATTACAAAAGTTCAAATTTGAGTTGTATTTGTAATGAATTATTTCAGAAAACACACTCACGTTTTTTTTTTCTGTACCGATCTAAATATGAATTTGTAACATTCTATAAATCGAGAAAAATAATTTCGATAGCACAGACTTATAATTTGCTACAGTGTTTGATGGATGTAACAAATTTTTTCCAACTTTGCAGCAGAGCATAGAACTTAAAGACAATATTAATACTTTTAAATACAGTTCTATATTACAATATATAGGATTGCCTTTTATACATTTTAAAAAAATAAAAAAATTCCTTATTTTTAATTTCTCTGAATTATAAATTAATTTATCTGAAAATATAAAATACAGAAAAACCTAATTCTCGGTGAAATACTTTTCTTGTTTTGAAACACATGTCTAATATCAAAACTGTAAAAACATGTAGCTTTTCAAAGTATCACGTAAAACCAATTTTAAGCAAAGTAACCTGTTTCACTT
The DNA here is from genome assembly GCA_023701765.1 of Hylyphantes graminicola. Taxonomy (NCBI): domain Eukaryota; kingdom Metazoa; phylum Arthropoda; class Arachnida; order Araneae; family Linyphiidae; genus Hylyphantes; species Hylyphantes graminicola. Next base: position 41,643,510 of record CM043119.1, read on the forward strand.
TTTCTTGATTTTGAGGTTAAAAACATGAAAAACAACAACAAAAGAGTGAGGGGGGAAAGTAGATAAGGCACAGGTGTTGCATGCTACCTCTCTACAAGTATCCTTGCAAGGGTAATCATCATTAAGGAGGCTGATCCCAATTTACATAGCACGGCGTGGGAGAACGTTGAGGATAATAGTAAGCCGATAAATTTTTCTATACCTTTTTGTAGGCCTCAAGATCTTATAAGGTGTTGCTTCTTTAGAGAAACTGGACGTGTTATTTTCTTCCTGTGCTAAAAAGGTTTCAATTAGTGTGTTTTTGGTTGGAATAACATTACGCTATATCTACATAAGGCCTTATAATGGCGGGTTACCTTAAATTTTCAATCAAGGTGACACCTGAGCGGGCACTCAACGTAAAATCGTGCATACTATCTAGGACTTTGGACCATTGCATGTTGGATTGAATGGGCATGGTGTGGATCATGGTATAAGGCCTCTAGGTTGGTTCCTAATCAAAGTTTAAAGAACTAATTTATTAGAAAGTGTTGCAAATTTGAATTCCTATTAGTTGAAACTGAGTCTTATTTTTTTTTTAAAGTAGGTAGTTGATTTATAATTTTTTTTTATTCAACATGTGCAGAAAAAAAGTCGGAAACCAAAAGTTATCCTTAATTCCATTTCGAAGGCATTAGAAAATGCTACTTTTTTATTCAGAAACTTAAGCTATCAATGTCTTAATTTGTTAGAAAATATTAGGTCAATTAAAATAATGCTTTAACTTTCTGAGAGGTGCGCTGTTTTTCGCAAGTGCAAGCTTGTTTTCACTGCATTAATTTCAAATTTTAAAGTTTGACATACTATATATTTTTTTATATTTGAAACTGTATTTGTAATGTCCTAATATTTAATTTTTTTTAATTTAATAAAAATATGAATATATATATTAGTTTAAAAAAAATTACCTGACGAGTTTATTCGCCTGGTGGCGAGTATATAAAAGCATCCCTCATACGTGCTTTTTTATTAGTGATTTCATACTTATAAGTTTAATATGTATTCAATTATTCAGTAGGTATAGTAATTAGAAAAACAAGTAACCAGATTTACCTTTGTATTGCCTTGAAATTTCAAATGATTAAAACGGCAGTAAAATCTGTATTATGTCTATTTTACACAAATATATTAATTAGTAAAACCTATTTAAAGAATATATTTCTGGGTGAAATGCTATGCAAATTGCAAGTCATAGTTATAGATAATACTTGTTAAAAATGAAATTATAAAAATAGTTTTAAGTTAACAAGCATTTTCTACACTTTTCAAAAGTATATCCGTATTTAAGTAATATATGTTTTTGAAAAAATATTTTGCACTAAGAAACTTGTGTTTTTTAAGATTATTAAAATAGTTATTGAAATTGCTATTGTGAGTAAAGGTTTAATTTATTAAAACATCGACACTAATTACCCAATCATAGACAATAACTTGCCTGAAAAATAAATAATCTTATTTATTTATGTAAAATTAATATAAAAATAATCACAAAAAGTATACAAATACAGCTTCGTTTTGCTATTAGTTAAATCTAACTTTGTAAATACAATTATATTAGTCACCTAGTTTTAAGCAAAAACCAGACATCACTCTAATAAAGCAATTAACTCTTTTTCTGATTACAGGAGTAATACTGAATCATAACAGAATTATTAAATCCCTTACAAGATTCAGCAGCATACTGCAAAAATTATTTTTAATTAATTATTTATAATTAAGTGTTACATTGAATTGAAAATTAGTAAATACAGTGTAAAATACAAGTTTTGTATTATAATTACTTTTATTTTACAAACAGAAAAACTAATACTTTCATTTCATAACAAAAAAATCTATTATAGACAAGAAAAACTTGTTCACAAAATGAACAACACACATTATATCTAAAACACCATTCAAACAACGCAATTCAACCTGTTTCCGAATACAGGAGCAGTATTACATCACAACAATAGCACCCATTCCATTACAAGCTTCAGCAGCATCCTGTGAAAATTATTATTTTTCGTGGAAAAGAAAAGCTATTAAACTTTGTCCACTCCCCTTTTCTGATTCCGTTCGTCCCACTCGGAAATTGGCGTTCTTTTTGCTTTTTTTGTCGCAGGCCACACCTTTGCGTTTTCGGCTGGACTTCTTAGAATATGATGGAACGTTTTAAGATTAGAAATTGGTTTTCGGCTACCGGTGTAGCTGCTGTGTAATGGAGATTATTATTCGAAATATGTGTAATTTTATTTTGATGTGTTTGTTTTCTTGCGTCAAATGGTTTGATAGAAAAATATTGTATTAGTTTAGAGCATAAGATAGCTCGTTCTCATTTAAAAATTGTGTTGCTTCTGTTTAAAGTACTATGATAAATGTAATTGTCGTATTTATTTTTTTATACATCAAATTTGTATAACATTAAATTTGTATATTTTTGTTGGGGAATAAAACTTTAATTTTAAATTACTTTTAGTTTTACCATCTTTGAATCTGATAAAAAATTGAGAACTTAAAACTACAAATATTAAAGCATTTACTTAATTTATTTCTGTTACGTATTTTAAAATTGTAAATATATTTGTGCAACTAAAACTTCGATTATCATGAAGCAATTGGTTTAGCATATTTGGGAAGTAAAAGCAGGTCTGTAACATTAACACATGGAACTGCTTACAAACACGATATATATACTTAAAATAACCGAACACATCAATTAGTTCCAATATGAACTTTTAGTCACCATAATTGCATATTTTAGTAACTTTCTTTCTAAAATTTTATAACTATTCTTCCTCGTTTGCTTATTTGTAGATATAAGAATTAAAATTTAGTGAAATCATTGTTTCTAAATACGGAAGAGAAACTTATTACAATATTGCTGTTTATATTTTTCAAACAGGGATTTGCAATTTTTGAACAAAAAAATTATAATTTATATTTTGAAGCCTTTATTGCATCAATAAACGCTGGAAAAGTAAATTATACTGACCACTTAAGTTAGGCAAAAAAAGTAGAACTGTCTCTGCGTCTTCCGCTTTATTAATACACGTACAATAGAACACTAAAAGATTTTTATTTTGATATGACGTCATTTTTGATCGGAGATCGAAGTAGCAATACGAAGTCTCGACGCGAAGCGTCCTTACTTCTCCATCTAAAATACCCCAAAAAAGGGAGAGCGTTAGTGTTTCAAAAGTAAACCATAAGTCCATATAAAAATAATGTGGAAAACCCGTGGGAGAGACCCTAGGGCAAAGCGATAGGCTTGTCTAATAAAAAACAATGATGAAAATGAACACCAAAAAGGACAATGAATACATATCTTTAAACACTGGACATAACAATACTATTCAAAGTGCAACTTGTTGTCAGGGTAAAAAGTATTAGTTAACGAAAAAACTTAACTGTCATAACGGTATTACCAAGAAGGGTCGTGATGAACGGTGCATGGACGTTTATATTTTTGTTCAACTGTATGAAAACTGTATGATTTTGATATGACGCAAACTTTCATTAAATATAAATAGAGTTTCAAGTACATTTATTTGGTGGCAATGGTGATTTAATTCTATTATAAACGTGTTTATCGTGTTATTTTAGAACGTATTAAATTACTGGTTTTCATTTAATAATTTAAATAATTCAGATTAAGATTTGTTTCTTAATTTTTCTATGATTTCTCGTTTCAATAGGCTGAATTTGGTAGCTGATCTCCACTTGTATGCATCAACTGTAGATTGGACTGTAAAAGTGGGTGACAGACGGATAGACGGACATATATAGTCTTTGTATAAGCCTCCACTTTTTACTTTCTAAACGTAAAGTGGAAGATAAAACGCAATAAGTAAAAATACAAGAGGATAAAATACAATTTGTTAAAAATTAATGAGCAAAATTACTATAAATAAAAATGCAATATGTAAAAATGCAATACATAAATATAATAAGTGACAATACAATGAACATAAAGTTTAAATAAGTGAATACCTTCCGAATATTTCAGATTTCTATGATCGCTGTAGGCTTAACTTCAGCGGGAAAACAATGAAACGCTTGCCGGAATGGTAAGTATTATTCCGCGGTATGGATTGGATCTGCACTGAGGCAGTTCGGTGGAAATGTAAGAAGTTATGTAAAGCTCCTGAAATTAACAAAATTTTGTATAAGAAAGCTTAAACCCTCCCAAATTGTTAAAAAAAAATAACAACATTCATTTAGAAATTTTAGATTTTCTTAAATGTTGCAACTGCTGAATATTTGACAACATATTGATACTTTTTTGCAAGTTACTAATTTAGCTTTGTATCAGCAAAACCGTTTCAATAGACACATTACCTTTTTAGTGAAATTTCCCAACCCAACACCTTTTCCATATTTTTCTGACCCAATTACAAAATCGTAGTGAATTAAAAGCTTTAACCATATTTAACCATATGTGTTTTAATTAATTAATTTTTGATTACACATACTGCGTACAAAGTGCTTACCAAGTATACGACACTTTTAATTATTTAATAGTCTAATGAAGTTTGAAATCAACAAATAAATAAAATTTTATTTGTAAGTGGTGCCTTGGTGCATAAAACAAATGAAAATTTATTGTATAAAAAGGCATTCATGAAATATTGTACATTAATATTTGCAAAAATATATTTATAATAACTATATAAGAATATGGGTCATGTTTAACCTTTAATTTGTCTTATTAGTTTTCTATGGTTTCGTGTATTTAATGATACCAAAAAATACGATTTTTTAAGCAGAAAAACAAAATTGTTATATGTTTCTAAATAAATAAATAAATAAAAAAAGAAGAGTTTATTTGCAGAAAAACATCTGATAAGGAAACAAATTATCTTCCTCTTCAATCGTCCATTTTAGATTATGATTTAAAGATCAAAAATTTATTTTTTTTATTAGTTCAGAGATCAATTGTGTTAGTTCACCTCTTTGTCGAAATAGCTTATATTTTAAAAAAAAGTATGTTCCCAAATTTTTTAACAGTGCAATCATAAATATATTTTTATGTGTTTTTTGTAGCATATTATGCCTTAGGTTTGTTTTCAAATTAGGAATTATTATTGAAAATTAAGGGTTGGTTTCAAAATTCATAGTCTCCAAAATGTGACTGAGAAAGAAGCCTAAGATCGCTCTGTTGGCGACATCCTTCAATTGAATTTACCGTTAATAAAAGTGACCATATATCTGTATCTTAGTCACACTTTATCCAATGTGAATGTTACAAACAGAACCCTTATTTTCTTAATTTGCTAATTTAAAAACAACATAATGTTATAATCTATAATTAAATGTGTAATATACTCTTTACTTAAAAGTTTTAGGAATAACAGTTATTACTGTGTTACATACATGAATATATGAAACTGAAATAGCAACTTCTAGCAAAAGTGAAATACGGTTAAATAACAATTAATTGTTATTTTATTGTTCAAAACAACAATTAAATAACATTACGCAATGCTAGAGAAAAAATGCATCAATTACTTGTTTATTCAATAGACTTTTGTTTTTCCTAGATGATCGATGTAAAAAGCTCCTACATCCCTATATTAATTATTAAATTTTTCAACACAAATATATATTTTTCAAAATTACTTTTAGTTATATTGCACGAGAATTATTTTAGAAATGACATCCAAAAGTATTGTATAATACTATTAATTTGTCAAATTATACACTAAAATATTATTGTTTCTTTCTGTATAAACAGATATTTAAACGAGAATTTATGCAGAAAAACTATTTACTTAATAAATGTAAAATGTACATACCCAGTAATAATTTTAAAAATATTGTAACAGTAAACAACATTGGTGCTAATAGCTAAAAGACTTCTGAAAAAAAAAAAAAAAAGAAAACTCACCATAAGAAATAATTTTTAGGTTATAGTTCACCTAATTTAGGTGAATCAGTAAAGATGTATCACTAAAAATAATAATAAATGCATTAGATGAGTTTTTCATACAATAAACTTCATTAATATTATTGTAATATAACTGAAATATGTGTTGTAATTTGTATTTTAATTGCAGAACTTCAGATATGAAGCCAAATATTTTTGTCACATATACATAAGTTCTTAATTATTTATCATTCAATGAGTAATTTGCTGATGAAACTCCACTGCTTCAAACAAGTAATGAAGTAATGTATATTTCCTTTAAGAAGATAATCACAAACCTTTTTAACTATGTCTAATAAACTTTAATAACACGTTTCCTTAAAAGATCCTTTCAATTTGGCTCATAAATTGGAAATTAAGACAAACTCCAATTACGATAATTGCCACATTCAGCCTTTGCTTTTAAAATTTAAATGCATGGTTTGGATAGCTTATTTTTATTTTAGGTGCAGGATTTATTATGATATACCTTTGACTTTCAAAGACTACCCAAAAGACAATATTATCTACGATTTTAAATAGAACTTTTGGAACTTTGAAAACCGACCATGGGAATTAGATATTGTGGTACTTTTATAATTCAGGAGTTTCGAAGTGGCACGCTTGCATCGTCATAATGCAAATTTGGTTTTGCCGCAAATGATAAAAAGGCTCAGAGAAAGCTGCCCATTAAACGTAATTGCTTAATTATTAGATTTAAATTACTCTAAGTGAACACTTTCGTGGCTTGTTGATACAATTATGTATTAAAATGAGTCGATGCGTGAGCGGAATTTTAATTACATTGATTGTTTTTGCTGGAATAAAGAAAAGTTTAGCGTTGGAACTTTATGAACTGTTAAATAAGTGTTGATTAGAAAGGAAAATAAAATCCTGAACATATAACTGTTAAGTACATATTTATTACTCAGGAAAATAAAATGCTGGAAAATATGAACTGCTAAATACGTGTTTATCACATAGAAAACTAAATGTTGGATTGTTATGAACTGTCACATACTTACTTATCACTAAGGAAAATAAATTGTTGGAATATTATGAAATGTTAAATACCAGTTAATCACAAATTAAACAAGAAGTTCTTAAAGAACTAAAATAGCCTACTTTCCTGTTACTTAAATACTTACTAAAATTCTTATCTTGAAAAAAAAAAAACTAGGTTCGTAACAGTAAGTGACATCCACAACCGTTTTTCCACATTAAATTTAAAATAAATTTCACTAAACGCAGCATCTAACTAAACACAGCATCTTTCATTAAACACAGCTTTATTTGAAGTTATAAATAAATATTTAATTTTTCGTGGAACAAAAACCAAAAAACTCCTCCTCAATAAACATTTACTTGCTAAATTCGGCTAGTTTCATTTATTTTATTTCGAAAATTAAATAATTATAACTTAAATCGTTTGCAAAAATTTGTATTTCAAAGAATAAATATGTAATATTCCTCGCTTTTAAAATAGAATGAAAACAATTTATATCAACATACAGATCTCGTAGATCTCGTAGTGAAACATATATTTGACGTCATCTTAAATTGATCGATGTCTCAAAAATAAATTTATTTTAATTTATTGTCTAAAAGAATTAAAGTTTCTCAAGCAATTGTTGCGATGGCAATGGTGATTTAATTCTAATAAAAATGGCTTCCTATGCTTTTTAAATGAGCATTAAAGGTTGAAGTTTTTTAAATAATTGAAGTACTTCGAATTCGAATTCTTTTCTGAAATTTTCAATGTATTCTCATTTCGATGCGCTGAATTTTTTGATGTATCTCACTTGTCCGTAGCATTTGTAGTTAAATTCAGCGATTTAAATGACTCGACATTGAATTTCAATGCTAATTCAATGGGAAATTCGTCGTCAAATAGTAGATTTATGTCCGTCCTATCGCACAGAAAGACTGACAAAAAGTATGAAAGTTGGGTGTCCGATTTAATACCTTTCTAATAAAAAAAGAATTTTTAAGATCGGCTTGATAGAACTTGTTCGGTGCCGCAGCTCAGATGGTGTTTGCAGTGTCCTACGAGGGAAGGTAGCTCGAGTGCGAATACTGTAGTCAACCTACTGTCTGTCTTTTCCTAAACATTTATCTGGAAACTTTTTGCCTGCGACAACAACAAGGAGGCGTTTCCGTCTTTGCAGGAAGGAAGAGTGAGGTTCCAGACATGAGAACATGAATTAAGTTGTCGTTGAATTGTTGAGTTTTTAACTTTGTTTGTATTACTTTTTAACCTTTTTCGTTGCCTTCGTGTTGATTTTAAAATGAAGTTGTTTTAAATTAATAAACCTTACGTTTGCCAAGAGTTCGTATGTTCCTGTATTCTCAGTTCCTGTGTTCCCAGATAGACATAGCTCTCATCGTCTTACACAATCTTTCATTGGCGCCCGAACAGGGACTTAATTGAAGTCTCAAATATTGGAAGACGATTCAAGAGCTAAGATGGATGCGTTGACTTCCCGGAAACCTTACCTAAAGGGACAGGTAACGAGACTGACAAACAACGTACAAGCCTTGGGTGACACGACAGTGCAGGTCGTTCGCCTCAAGCACTACCGGGAACAGGCAACTACCCTCGTCGGCAATGTCACAGCGCTGTACGAAGAATTGCTGGCGCTTGTCGAGAAGACGGACTACGAGAAAACTGAACAGGAATTCCATGGCGAACTTAACAGGTTGGACGAACTTATAATCTCTATTGATGGCCTCTTGACATCGAATGCTGCCCAGCCTGCTTCAAACGACAACCATGCCAATGGTTCAAGTGCTGCTGTCCGGCTGCCACGGATCGAGTGCCCCACCTTTACAGGAAAGCTGGCGGAGTGGTTGGGGTTCCACGACTTGTTTAAAGCGACTATCCACGACAACAACAACTTGTCACCAGCACAGAAGTTACAGTACCTAAAGGCTTCGCTGAAGGGAGAGGCTAGTGTCCTGCTGGCAGCTATTCCAATTGCAGACACAAACTACAGTAAAGCGTGGGATTTGCTGGTCAACAGATACTCCAACGAGCTGGAACTTGTGTACTCTTACTTGGAACGTTTGACCACGCAAGCAACCATGAAGATCGAGTCGTCAAAAGGTCTGAGAAGATTGATTGACACATCAACAGAATGCATTGAAGCTTTGCGGGTGCTCAAAGAACCTGTGGATTCCTGGAATACCATCCTAATCTACTTACTTCGACAGAAACTTGATCCGGAATCGCTGAGGCAGTGGGAGCTTCTGCATACCAAGTCATCACAAAGAACTTTCAAGATATTTACCGACTTTCTAGAAGATCGGGCCAGGGCACTTGAGGCCATGAACTGCTGTCGTCCTGCTGTAAATACACCTCGTCCACCAGACAGGTTCCATGGAGGGGCAGTCAAGTCATCTAAAGTTACATCGCATGTAGCAGATTCAGCTCAATGTCCTGTCTGCAGCGGTCAACACGCTATCCATCGCTGTGAAGAGTTTAAGAAGTGGAGTGCGGATCAACGAAAGAAATTTGTCTACAACAACAAGCTTTGTACAAATTGTCTACGAAAGAATCACTTTGCCAGATCTTGTACCAGTGGTGGATGCAGGACCTGCGGGCAAAAGCACAACACTCTACTTCACATCCACAGCGAGGCTCCAGAGCAGTCATTGGTGAATTCGTCACCAGAACAACCTGTCGAAAGCCAGCAAGCTTTGTCTACTCACATTGCAGGAGGTAATCGTCAGAAGAGATGTCAAGTACTGCTTCCAACAGCCATGATTGGAATAGTGGACTCCAGCAATAGGATACAATTATGTCGAGCTCTTCTTGATTCTGGATCGCAGGCTACATTTATTCGGAGCGACTGTGTACAGCGTCTTGGGCTAAAGACCACACAAACCCGTCTAGATGTCAGTGGCTTATCAGCGAAAGTGGTTAGCCGGTCAAGAGGAAGCAGTCAGTTGCAAGTGACTCCATGCTCTAGTAAAGAAGTTGTATTACATGTCACAGCTCACATCCTACAGAAAATAACCAGTTCTCTACCACAGTTTCCAGTTGACTCAGCCAGCCTGGCCTCATTCGGAGACTTGCAGATGGCGGATCCAAGCTGTCACAAACCAGGTCAAATTGACGTCTTACTTGGAGCTGATGTGTGGCCAGAGCTGCATTTCGATGGTGAAAGAAGATCATCGGATGGAATGCTGGTTGCCCAACACTCGATATTGGGCTGGGTCCTGTTCGGCAAGGCTGCACTACAGGAGTTTCCGGAACCAGAAACCAAGCGAGCAGTGCAAGTACATTGTGCCATTGATGATATCGTGCGTAAATTCTGGGAACTGGAGGATCTTCCTGCTGTTCAAAATCGTCTAACAGCCAAGGAAGAAACCTGCGAGAAGCACTTTCAAGAGACTACATCGCGTGATGACAGTGGACGCTACATCGTTCGATTGCCATTTGACCAGACTTCGAGGCCACTGGGGTCGTCAAGGGACATAGCCGTGAAGAGGCTACTTCAAATTGAAAGAAGGTTCAAGCATGATGTTCAAGCAACAGAAAGTTATCGCGACTTTATGGCTGAATACATCGAGCTGGGTCACATGGAAGAGATCCCACCACAAGATATACCAATTCCAGTCGAGGAATCGTACTACATTCCTCACCACGCTGTCGCCAAACAATTGCGTTCAGCAACAAAGTTTCGAGTCGTGTTCGACGCCTCGGCCAAGACCAATGTAGAGATGCCAACAATAGATGGGAGATCTACCAGCCACCAGGGTAAATCCAGCGAGACCGTTTCAAGTTTGTGGAATCGACTATTGCGGTCCCTTTTTCTTACGAGCATCCAAGGGTCGAGGAAAAACAACATTTAAGGGTTACGTCGCCTTATTCGCCTGCTTCTCGACGCGAGCTGTACACATTGAGTTAGTCAGTGACCTTACATCGGAAGCCTTCATCGCTGCATTGCGACGCTTCATTTCGAGACGTGGCCGATGTACAGATATCTACAGTGATTGTGGAACGAACTTTGTTGGTGCGGCAAAAAAGCTAGGAGAAATTGCTGAGCTATACTCAATGCCATTGAAGAACGGGCAAGTGTCAAACTATCTTTCAGATCAAGAAATTATCTGGCACTTCAATCCCCCCAGGAGCTCCACACATGGGTGGATTGTGGGAGGCTGGCATTAAAAGTGTAAAGTCCCATCTGAAGCGGGTAATTGGAGATACGGTGTTGACATTTGAAGAAATGTACACCTTACTAACCCCAGATAGAAGCTTGCCTAAACTCAAGACCGCTCACGCCAATTTCAACTGATCCTAACGACCTAGAAGCCCTAACTCCCGGACACTTCTTGGTTGGAGGACCCTTGACGAGCATTCCAGACCCAGATGTCAGCGAAAAACCTAGCAATACTCTTAGTAGGTGGCAATTGTTGCAGAAGATCCAACAACATTTTTGGTGTCGCTGGCAGAGTGAATATCTGTCAAGAATGCAGCAAAGGCCCAAGTGGTTGCGAAGAAGGGAAAGCATCTCGGTAAACGATCTTGTTATCATTAAAGATGACAGGCTGCCACCACTAAAATGGAAGCTGGGACGAGTGATACAGCTTTTCCCGGGAGCTGATGGAGTGGTGAGAGTGGTGCTGTTGAAGACCGAAGGAGGATTGACAAAGCGACCGATCGCCAAACTAGTGCTACTTTTACAAGAAGATCAAGTATGAAAACTTGGAGTTAGTTGAAGTTGACACTTCAAGGTGGGCGGAATGTTCGGTGCCGCAGCTCAGATGGTGTTTGCAGTGTCCTACTAGGGAAGGTAGCTCGAGTGCGAATACTGTAGTCAACCTACTGTCTGTCTTTTCCTAAACATTCATCTGGAAACTTTTTGCCTGCGACAACAACAAGGAGGCGTTTCCGTCTTTGCAGGAAGGAAGAGTGAGGTTTCCAGACATGAGAACATGAATTAAGTTGCCGTTGAATTGTTGAGTTTTTAACTTTGTTTGTATTACTTTTTAACCTTTTTCGTTACCTTCGTGTTGATTTTAAAATGAAGTTGTTTTAAATTAATAAACCTTACGTTTGCCAAGAGTTCGTGTGTTCCTGTATTCTCAGTTCCTGTGTTCCCAGATAGACATAGCTCTCATCGTCTTACACAATCTTTCAGAACTTATTTTGGAAGGGGGGTACGGACGGACAGACGGACGGACATCGACCGCATGTCAATACCTACTTTTTCATATTTTTTTAATTCTTCGAATTAAAAAAAAAGAAAAGTAGGCTAAAAATGTTGGACCATTACGATGCGAATTTTTTCGGCACTAAGAAAGATGGAGCGTTACATCGTAATAAATTGTTAGTTACAAATTTGCATTAAGAAAACTCGTGCAAAAATTACCTCTTCCACATAAGTTTTAAGATAAGTATATGGTAAATAAAATATCCCAGAATTTACCATCACAGTAAGATGGTGAATGTTCTGCCATCATACTGTGCTGTGAATTTACATGTGATGTAAGCTTTATTGTGTGGTACTTTTGAATATGTTTGCTTAATGATGCATCCATCTTCTCTATTGAAAAGCTATAGAAAGTTCATGTGACTCTGTAAGTCGAGAAAACATTATTTTGCTGTAAAACAAATATTACAACACTCTAATGCAAAAACAACCTCAAAATGTGCAGTAATTTCACAGAATTTTTTTTCACAGTGTACATAAAGTTATCAGTGTGGGATCTATATGACGTTGTCTTTAAAAGCAAAGCAACTCATGGTCGCTTAAGCTATTGGTCTTAAACGCCCATTGTTGCAAACAAGAAACACAAGTGTTCGAAATTTCCGGAAAATACGGTTAAATAACAATTAATTGTTATTTTATTGTTCAAAACAACAATTAAATAACATTACACAATTCTAGAGAAAAAATACATCAATTACTTGTTTATTCGGTCGACTTTTGGATTTCCTTTCGATGTAAAAAGCTCCTACATCTCTCTATTAATTATTAATTTTTTTTAACACAAATATATATTTTTTAAATTACTGCAGTTATATTACACGAGAATTATTCTGGAAATAATATCCAAAATTATTGTATAATGCTATTAATTATCGGTGTCCATTATCCACAGTGCTTAACGTATTATGAAACTTTTAAATAAATAAACTTTTAATTAAAAAGTAGGTATACTACAATACAGTTAACAATCCTTATCCATGCAGCTACCGAAACAGGTAAATAAACAGCAAAAACATGAAACATACTCCTCCTCTTGTTTCCTACTGTTGTTTATGCCGATTAAAAACATGTTTACATCTTGTATATGAAAACCTATGAAACCATCGGAAGCGCAGATACTTTTATAAATGTTTCGGTCAACCCCTACAAGTTGCAACCCCCAATTAAGCTACTTGCTATACCCGGCGTCCTGTAATTTAGATGCACACAAACAAGCTTGCTATTCATTAGGCTATGTATTATTTTTTGATGCGAGAGAGGGAAACCACCAACAAAAATTGAGATTGTTATGTGGTACATTAAAGGTTAGGTGTTGTTATGTTTACGGTATTTGATAGAGGCACTTATAAGGCAGTGTGGGCCTCTGTTATGCGACCACTTTTGAAGTTAGTTTTATGTAAACTGTAAAATAAAAAAAAAGGTTAGTTAAGTTAGTTTAGTTGAAAATTAAGTTAAGTTGTATAACCAACAAAAATTGAGATTGTTATGTGGTACATTAAAGGTTAGGTGTTGTTATGTTTACGGTATTTGATAGAGGCACTTATACGGCAGTGAGGGCATCTGTTATGCGACCACTTTTGAAGTTTTTTTTTTATAAAAAAGTTTAGTTAAGTTAGTTTAGTTAAAAGTTAAGTAAAGTTTTATAACCAACAAAAATTTAGATTGTTATGTGGTACATTAAAGGTTAGGTGTTGTTATGTTTACGGTATTTGATAGAGGCACTTATACGGCAGTGATGGCATCTGTTGTGCGACCACTTTTGAAGTTAGTTTTATGTAACCTATAAAATAAAAAAAAAGGTTAGTTAAGTTAGTTTAGTTGAAAATTAAGTAGAGTTGTATAACCAACAAAAATTGAGATTGTTATGTGGTACATTAAAGGTTAAGTGTTGTTATGTTTACGGTATTTGATAGAGGCACTTATATACGGCAGTGATGGCATCTGTTATGCGACCAAGTGAAGTCAGTTTTATGTAAACTATACAATAAAAAAATGTTAGTTAAGTTAGCTTAGTTAAAAGTTAAGTAAAGTTTTTTTACCAACAAAAATTTAGATTGTTATGTGGTACATTAAAGGTTAGGTGTTGTTCTGCTTACGGTATTTAATAGAGGCACTTATACGGCAGTGATGGCATCTGTTATGCTACCAATTTTGAAGTTAGTTTTATGTAACCTATAAAAAAATTTTAGTTAAGTTAGTTTAGTTAAAAGTTAAGTAAAGCTTTATAACCAACAAAAATTGAGATTGTTATGTGGTACATTAAAGGTTAGGTGTTGTTATGTTTACGGTATTTGATAGAGGCACTACTTATTTATACGGCAGTGATGGCATCTGTTATGCGACCACTTTTGAAGTTGGTTTTATGTAAACTATAAAATAAAAAAATGTTAGTTAATTTAGTTTAGTTAAAAGTTAAGTAAAGTTGTATAACCAACCAAAATTGAAATTTTTATGTGGTACATTTAAGGTTAGGTGTTGTTATGTTTGCGGTATTTGATTGGCACTTATATACGGCAGTGATTGCATCTGTTAAGCTACCACTTTTTTGAAGTTAGATTTATGTAACCAATAAAATTAAAGTTTAGTTAGTTTAGTTAAGATAGTTATGTTAAAAGTTAAGTAAAGTTTTATAACCAACAAAAATCGAATTGCTATGTGGTACATTAAAGGTTAAGTTTACGGTATTTGATAGAGGCACTTACATACGACAGTGATGGCATCTGTTATGCTACCACTGTTGAAGTTAGTTTTACGTAACCTTTTGTTTCTACTAGATGATGGATTCAAAGTTCCTACATCATTCTAATAATTATTTAATTTGTTCATTGAAAATATACAAAACAATTACTGTATTTTGGGTACGTTTGCATTTGAGAGAGTTATTTACATACGACAGTGATGGCATCTGTTTTGCTACCGCTTTTGAAATTGGTTTTATGAATGGTAAATGATATCGATTCTTTTAAACAATTTAAAATATAGCTTTATTGTATAGTACCAATTAATGATATTTCCTGGATTTGTGTAAGATTATATGAAATAGAATGTAGGATTTTAAAAGCTGGCAGCTAAAATAGGAGTAACGTTGACTGAAATAAAGTATCAAATCATTTTCAAAACTGTACGAGACATAAATGAAGGCTATGGTGGAAGAGAGAAAAAATACGAGGCATAAATACTTAAGAAAATGCAACCACTCCATTGTAAATGTCTAAATAACAATAAAGCAAAGGAGCTGACAAAATTTGAAGATTTTAATTTTGTATTAATTTATATTAACTAAATGAGCGATAGTCACTTTTCAATATGTGTAAACTCGTTTTCACTTAATCTTCTAATAACTTAAATTTTAATATTTCCTAATTTAAAGAAGGTGGGTAAGTTATAAAATTTATTGCAAAATTCCAGGCACACTTTTTAAATACAGAAAAAACTAAATTTAATTACTTAAATTTTAAATACTTATTATCAACAAATGTTTTAGTTTAATTTTAGTTTAGATAACTTATAAATACGCTTCTAATGTTCAACATAAAAGTAAAAATAATGCACGGTTTGCAAAAAAGCTGATCATCTGCCTAGTCGGATTGACTTATTTTATTTCCTAAGATTCAAGAAAGTGTTTTTAAACTCACTATTTTAAAACTATTTTTAAACTGAATTCCTTTTAAGTTGGATTGGATTGGTTTACATATATTTTCAGGCTTGTGTGCTTGGTCGCAAGGACCCGCTTATAAACCATCGTCAAGTAGGACAACACAAGACACACACAAACACATATGACTGATGTCGCCATCTGTCGCCACCTCTACAATTTAGACATGTCCCTGAAGGGGAGGGAAATTTTCTCCAGGAACCTGTACCCATGGTGAACTGCGCAATGACCGACCACAGGACTTTCGGACCCAACAGATTTTACGAGCACGTACTCCGCGTATACTCGGTAAGTCTTCAGTGGCAACCGGGTCTCGAACTCTCAACCTTTCGATCTAAAGTCCGGGGTCCGGACCACTAGGCTCCTTATAGCCCCTTTTAAGTTTCACTATGAAAGGGGATGGGATGTTCTAAGTATTCTCTTCTAAACTTTAACTTTTAAAAATTAAAAAGATAAGTATTCGATTTTTTTTAAATATTTAAATATTTATTTTGAAATAAAAAAAATGCATCGATAAATGTAAATTGAAGCTATCCAGCCTTCTTTCATGCAAAAGATGAAATGCTTTATCAAATAATGAACTATCAAAGAATCACATTGTATTAAGTTTTATGACGCTATTACACGCGTATTATGTGACAAATGTAATTCATATATATTAATTAAAAATAATTAAATTGGCGGATATAATCCAGTTTGGATGCGGAAGGGATGGATTGTTAGATATCTCCAGCATTTCAATGCCCGAGTCCCATTCCCCCCTCTTTTTGAACTAAAACAAAAAAAAGTAGTTTAATAATACGCCATCCATCTTATTCAATATCAGGATTTACATTTGATTTTTTTTAACTACATAGAATTCCTTTGAAGTTTTACTTTTCAAGGTTGTTTTTTTATCAGCAATCGAAATCAAAAATTTGACTGATTGTATCAGGATGTTTATTCATAGGTAGCACCGTCTAATAAAATTAGAAATTTAAAATTTAAGAAAAATCGATTAATATTAATATAAAACTTGAAGATGAATATTATGAATTAAATTGTTTTTGGAATGAAGCGTTTCATCATTTACTGTCTTAATAATAATTACTACGAAATTTTCTTTTTACATGACGTCTCATAATTTTTATAAATTATTTTTTTTATGAGTGATTGAATTTTTTGTGTGGTAATTTTAAAATATTTAATAACCCTTTTATATCTTCATGTTATCAGGAACATTTTACTGAAAGATCGACAATCCTTATTTTCTAATTATAGGCTATTAAAGTAAACATCTATTTGAATGAAAAATTTTCTCTACATTTTTTCCCGCTTATTTCTTATCTGTGATTTTGTTTTATTGTATGACAAAATTATGTGTCGTGAGTTGAAAATTCATTGCATATGACTTCTCCATAACATAACTAACAAGTTTTAAATTCGTCTAACGTATTCCACAACCATTCATTTCGCGCGTCACTGACCATCTCCCATTTCATTGTATAACGACGCTTCGCCGCAATTAATTGTGAACCTCCATCCACAGAAACCACTCTCAAAATTAACTCTGCAGCTTTAGTAGAAAAAGGCCAAGGTTTGTATATAATAACTTTTGTACATTTGCCCTTTCAATACCAATGGACAGAAGCTGTTAAATGGGAAAGAACATAATGAGAAGGTAAACGAACTGCATTCACCACTTTCACCAATTCGGCTTCTGCAGAAGGATAGAACAATGGACACATTCCTAATTCCATTCACCCAAGTGGCGTGATTCCATTCAATGGTTACCTGGTTACCGAAAAAATAAAACAAGAATCGCCATTAGAAGTTCTCTGTGTAAGTGAATTAAGTCTGATCATTTTTTAAATTCTGGTGATAATGTGTAAAGGCAGACTTGAGAAGAAGTGTTGGAAACTTTCTCAGTATCTATAACAAAAAAATACATTGAAACTACCGTACTCATGAAAATTACTTATAGGCAGAAAAGAAAACTTATAGCACATCTCATATCAATCGCACTTGACAACGTTATAACAACACATTAAATTTATTTAATTATTTCATCATATTTAATCTTTAGTTTACAATCAGTTTTCATTACACAAATTTTCCATCGCCAAGAATATGATGGAAAGATGAGTGTGAGGTTAAGTTCTCTACTTTGATTGGATGAAAGTTGTGGCAGCTATTTAATTTTTTGATAAACCCCCTAGAACTGTTAATTTTTTAGAATCTAGTTTTAACAATCTTAGTAGTAGTAATCTTTATATTTGTTTCTTTAGCTTACTATGGATCTAAAAGTATGTAATGCTATATGACGAAACGAGATAAGCATTATTCGATCAGGTTCACTATTTTCCTTAAGAAAGCTTAGTTCCTTTTTTAGGGGTCTATAAATATTTAAAGCAAGGCTGTAATAAATTTTTTTAACAAAAAACGAATCCATTTGGATTCATGTATGGAATAATTTGCCTCTAAATTCCATTGAAATGGGAAAAGAACAGAAGTACACCAAACTGTCATAAATGTAACTGTCAGAAATTCATAACATTCTGTATCCAGTTCTTGTAAATGCCAGTGGAATGTTTCGGATTTCGGTAGTTCTTCAGTGGGACTAAAAAAGACTTGGTCCATTAGTGTTCCGATATCGTCCTAATACTAATTAGTAACTCTGGGCACGAATCAAACGCAGAGGGAAGGCGTATCATGACAGAGCAGCAAATGAGCAAGCGGATTTTAACGACACGAGTTTGGCGATTGCGGGGCTCTTTTTGGTTGTGTTTAGGCCCCACCTACCCGGAGGGCCCTGCTTTTTTTTTATGGTTTGCCATAAAAGTTGGCATTTCGTGATTCCGATAGATGGGTGGGGCCACATATGACGGATGGTTCGTGATTATGAACATTCGTTATCATATCTCGAAAACGAGTCGACTCTATACTCTGTGGTTCTGGAAATGTCGAGGGGCGATCTCGATATAACGAAAAAGTTTGGTTTCGAACGAAATATTTCTGAAAAGTAGCATTTTTGTATTAATGGTGTGCAATAATAGTATGGGATGTACATATATATTCCAGCTTGTGTGCTTGTTCAGAGAACCGCTTATAAGCTTTCGTCAAGTGGGACAGACACAGAAAGAGTTTTTTACAAGCACAAGAGACACACAAAGAAAGGACAACACTAACACATAGACAAATAATAACATTTATTGACGGTCACAAACATCCATGCCAGACCGGGATTCGAACCCGACCCCAGCAGCTTCAAAGGCTAGCATCCTAACGATTGTGCCAACGGGGCGGCTATGTGTGCAATAATAATGCATTATAGGTAGCAAACTCATTATCAAACTTATACAAAACAGTTATTATAATCAGTTAAACTTTAAATCAAAATTTCTTCCCTCCACTGGTACACGTCAAACAAACCCAAAATAGCTTAAAACTTCAAAACATTGAATTTTGAAATGGTTATAATTAACATTGGAAGTGGATTAGCATTGTCTGGAATGTGTGTGTGAAGTTTTATTAAATCCTTTACAAAACTCTACGAGACATAAACCAAGTGAATAATTGAAGAGTATTCGGGTTAGCCGGGATAACATTTCAAAGTTTAAATATCATCAATATTTCAGTTCAGACAACAATTACACTATCTTTCTTAGCAATTGAATGTTTTCCGTTTTTGGAGTTTTATTTTCAAGGATAACGGTTGAAAACGTGGCATAATAATAAAATTTTCTACACAAAAACAAACAATTAATTTGAAAATAAAATGAATTCTACAAATGTTTTATCAGAGAGTGATACGATTTATTATAAGGAGATATTAGCCATAGATTTAATGAAGTAAATTGATCATCATTAATAAAATCAATTTCCTCACTCATTAAAAAAATGCAATAAAACCTTAGCAATATTAATCCACCAGGTGGTCAAGCCACCATATGAACCAATACCTCCTTTAATCAAAAGGGAATGGGGCTGGGGAGCCCAGTCGGTTAAGCACTCGCTTAGCATGCGGAAGGTCCCAGGTTCGGGTCCGGGCATCGCCAAAATAGCTGCCGACCTATAAACGGCCCGTGCAGCCAAAAATGTCCGACGAATAATACCCCGTGTAAGGGAGTGCACGTTAAATATCCTTCAAAGTCCTAACGCTGCGTACGATGTAGCCCTTAACGGTTGCGTTGGGTGCCTATTCAGGTGTTGGCTCGTCACCTGACTGTGGTTCTAAAATACGACGCCCGTCGCCAATAGCCCTCGTGTAGCTCTAGTGCGACGATAATTCAAACCAAACCAAACCAAAAGGGAATGAGCGAGTCAATCCCTATGAATACCAATACGCGAACTCACCACTCACCCCGGCACAGACCATTTGCGTGCACTCCCTATTTAAAGCCGGCATTTGATCAGGGGGTGGGTAATTAACATGTGGGCTTGGTGACTTTTCCCCAAAATTTGGGCGAAATTAATGACGTTTTCGGAGCCGAAAGGTAACTTTTGAAATATTAATGCCCACCCAGGTAAGTATTATTATGAAGGGGCATCGTTAACGAGATAACTCGTCTGTTTCGAGCTGCCAGTGAAACCCGAGATGTTCTTCTTGATCAAAGGGGGCGAAGTGACTTGAATTTGTTTCGCTTTTCGATTTATACAATGCAGGAATAGCAATTTTAAATCTTAACTTCAGTCGCACTCATACTTGAAAATACGTGTGTTGACTTTCGATGCACTAAATTGTGTTTTTCCCAGTTGTTACAAGCTGTGTTTTAACAATACGAAAAATGTGCTGTTACCAAATAAAAATGCATGATCAATACAAATATTGTGTTGAAGGAATAGCACGCATGCATTCTTACGAAATGTAGTTCAGCATCTGATCCTTCAGAAAAATAGCTATAATAAAGCCAACCAAAATAAAATACCAAAAACCAAATACCAAATTTACCAAATAAAAATGCATGATCAATACAAATATTGTGTTGAAGAAACAGCACGCATGCATTCTTACGAAATGTAGTTCAGCATCTGATCTTTTAGGTTTCAGAAAAATAGCTATAATAAAGCTTAACACAAAAATGTATTACGAGTTTGATTTCGTGCTTGTCAGTTGTGTTGGAACAATTCAAATTTGTGTTTCGTATGTCATTTGTATGCAAGCATTTTTATAGTGAAAGATGGCAAGACAAAGTATAGCATTCTAACTTAGAAAAGAAACACTTGTTAACTTATATAAGCTTATATTCACAGCATAAATAGTAATACGGCACTAACAAAATCAAGTACTTTAACTATAAATGCATTTAAAACATTATATATTTACACAAGGAACGTGGACAGTAACAAGGAAAATGGGACAAGAAACATTAACAAATCCTAATAATGACATTTGATTTTTTAAACTGTAACTCTCCATAGGGTTGGGATTCGAAATAACCATTTACTACATCAGTTACCTAAGAAAGTGGCACATTTTCCCTTATATAGATAAAAAAATCGAGGGATTAACATTTTTATAGAAACATTAAGGAGATAGAACGACTTGGAAGTGACTAGAGAAAAGTTTGAATTCCATTTGAAAACTTTTCTTTTATGAGGTGCTTGAAATTATTCCGTCTCTAAGATTAACTTTTCATTGGATAAAGATTATTAAAACTCTAATGTCGTAAAAATATGAATTAGGATATTTAACTCATTTATGCTATGTTGGTTTTTCTAAATAAACAAAATTTAAAACGAATGAAGATAATAGTCATGAAAAATTATGTGCAAAAAAATAGTTACACGAAAAACGAGTTTTAAAAATTTTAAGTAAACATTTTTATTCCGTAAGAAAAGTATGGTATTCCCAAATGGGTCGAAAATGGGTTAAATAAGCCAATTTCACCTCTAAGTAAGACCAACAGTTATTGCACTACCAGTCAACTTTATTTTACAAGCAACGTGTCTAATGGGCATGTTTCAGGTCTTGAATTGCAACATAAATGCTGAATGAAAATAAATTCTTTCTAGTCCTTCTTTAGGTGAATAGATGTCACTTAGGATCAAGAAGGATGATAGGCAGGAATGAAGTTGAAAGGAAATATGTCAATTAAAATCAGCCAATCAACGCGACAACGTGAAGTATACAAGACGTCTGTCACATTGCACGCCTTAACCAATATCATAAGCCACAACAACCGAAAAACAGCATGTAAACATGATTTACGAATTGCGAAGTGATTTACGAATTGGGTTTTATTGGCAGCTCCTGACGATATCAGATTATCGAATCTGATGGCGGTTTTTAATGATTCAGGTAACATGTGCCCCAAGCACCTCGACACAAATTAGCAACTCTCCCAGTCCGATATTCAGGGATTCGATTTAAGGTATCGATGGTGGAAATTAACGACTCAACTTGTGTCGCCAGTTTCGCATGGAGCAAGTGTGATTAAGTGAACGTTTGGCTGGTGCCGATAAAATGAATTTCCTTTTTGAATTTCGATATGCGAATTGAGTTCACTTATGAAACAATAACTGGCATATCATAGTCTAAAGTTAGTAGTAAAAGTATCTTTAACTAGTGTTGAAAAATTGAGTATACCCAAAAGATGAAATTATAAATACCTCGAATGTGATTATGATATAAGTCTAAATGTTAATGTGCCTGATTTCTCTGTAAGAAATAATTAAAAGGATCTCAAATCATTTTTTTCTTTTATCCATGTTATTTCTGTTTAATCAGATGATTCTAGAAGATTTGTAAGAAAGAGTATAAACAATTAAAGAATGACCAGTAAAACAAATCAGGGTCAACAATTTTCGCCCAAATTGTGATTATGATATCAATTTTAATTATCTCATAAGGGCACCTTAATTAAGTTTCATAATACCAACCAGAATTTGTAGAACAGAACTTCAATATTTACAACAGAATGCAAGTACGATTTAAAGTTAGCTAAAATCTGTTAAAAGTTCAAGCAAATAAGGAAAATAGGTACGAGTTAAAGTTTTGAAGATAAAAAAGTTTTTACAACTCTAAATGCATATAATTTATGGAAAACTAGAAAATAAAAATAACTGTTTTAAAAGCTCATCCTCCACATTTTCATAAACATTAATATTTTTGAAATAAACGAAATTCATTAAATTAATACAAAAGAAATTACTTTAAATCATTTTCATCCACCATCAAAATGGTGCATTAAAATGGCTATTACATCCTTAAGACATATTTAAACAATTTGCTTATCAGTATCAAGCAGCACCTCGGAAGATTTTATCTTTGGAAAGGCGAGAAATCCATGAGCAGTTCTTTTGTTCCTAACATCATCGGATTAATAAAAAAACAGACATTTTTTTATTAATAACTTTTCACGAGTTAATGATTATTATTCTCAGCCGGTTTTGTGGCTGGCGGAAAGGCGGTCCGATACGTGATGCTTATAACTAGAAATTTAACTCGCCTATCAAAATAATAAAAAAATGGATGAGGTATGTTTGTTACTGGATCATTATAAAGAAAGGGTCTCCAAACAATTTTTACACAGGGTCTGGAGGAAAATTTGTCTGTTAAATCATAGGGTTTAACAGCTATGAAGTACAAAATAAAAATTGTTTTTTTTTGCATGTTCATCAAAAATTTTCCAATTGTTATTTTGACATGAATATAAAGAATTTAAATATGTTTTATGTTTAAAAAACTGCATTTTAAGAAACTTTTTTCTTACTACAATTAAATATATAACGATTTTCGCAATTAAATACAGAAGGGTTAGTTGCAAAACTCACATTCTTCAAAGTATAACTAAGGTCTAAGGTGCATATTCAAAGTATAACAAAGGTATAAGGTAGGGAACTTAAAGTGCAGATCCGTTGTCTGGTGACTTTGGAAGATGTTAAATTCAATTGGACAAAGTTACCAATGAAAGAACCTGAACCTGCATTTTAGTTATACTTTGGAAAATGGGAGTTGAAAATGATTTTTGCTTCCATTCCTTCAATTAAATATGCAATTCTGATTTTCAAATGGGTTTTTGATTTCCTATCTATTTGACAACTGATAGAGTTTTTTGACAAATCTTAACGTTAAAATAACATTTCTTTATGACAATTATATTAAATCATTCATCATCATAAATTTTAAATGAATATAAATAAACAATAGCACTATTTTGAAATTCTAACTATCGAGAAGATTATTGTTGACTTTTCCTTTACTCCCAAATCAACAAGTAGTTATCACCATTGTAAACAATAGTTTCACCACAAGACAGATAAACAATGTGATATGCTCTTTATTAACAAAAAATAAAAAATATATTTCTTGTTTAATCAGTTTAGAATCAGTAAAATTTGTTTAATAAAATGATTTCTTATTAGTTTGGATTGTTTGAAAAAATGTACATTAGATAAACCGGGTGCATGCGGACCGGATAAATTCACTTAGGGACAGAGTTTGGAGACCCTTTTCGTATGAAGAATCATTTCTTTTACTCTACCTTTCTTTTTCAGCTGTCTGAATAGACGATTATAAAAGATGAAATAATAATAAAAAAAATAAAGATTTTGGATGCAATGCCTTTTCCAGATAGAAAATATTCAAGGTTGTTTGGTTAAAGGCATTGAAAGAGGTCAGAAGAGATTGTACACCTAGCAATTACTGACAGCTTTTTTCTGTGATTTGAAAGCAGTAGATCCCATTTTTCATCTGTCTTTTGATGCAATGATAACTTTTGTTTCTTTTGGAGCTATGGAACAGTGGCCAGCAATTATTTCTTGTTGTTATAATTGCCGGAGAGCGCAAGTATACATTTATAATTGTTCAAAAATTTGTAATGATGAATGGTTTCCTATAATTGGTGCAATGAAAAGTTATTTCGAAAGTTCTGATTTTTTATAAAGAAATGTAATAATCTCCAAATAATTAGAAAATCATAACAAAAAGAGAAAATTTTCAATCAGAGGAATATATGCACAATGTATACGTGAGTGTACTTCCAAAAACTCACTATTTTCTAACTGATAGTAAACAAGTTGTTTGTACGTCAAATGCACAATATCATCAATAAACTGCCAACATTTTGGGTCTTGAAAGCATTCATAAAGAATTGTTATGCTAGACATGCAGTATAACAAATAGTTGTTAGGTCAGAGACGTAAACGATAAATTTATGGCTGTAATGCAAAGAAAACTGACCGTCTGAAAATATCAGAATATTTGGGTTCAAAGAGAGAAGAGAGAGAAGAAAGAGAGATACCGAGGAGATACAGAGGGGAGGGGGGGGGGATGCTGAAGGTAAATGTATAGCAAAAAATGTATGTGTACTTTAATTTTTTTTTTACATATTGTTATAAAGAAAACCAACCTAAGAATCGTGGAGAGTGTTAGAAGTTTTTTTCATTATTTTAACTTTACGTTATTATTTCCTTGACGTTTCTTTTTAATTTGCTTTCAAACAAGCCTAGAGTACAAACTATGCTAAAAATATTAATTTGATAATGCCTTATTCATATATATTATATTGTTTATTACGTCAAAAACAAGTTTATTAAATAAATCGAGGTTACATGTTGCCTATTTGTAATAATATAAAATCAGATTTGTATTTAAAAAATATTTAAAAAATAATTTGTAACTTTTAACTTTGATTAAAATGGCTACTTTTACAAGATTAATTAATCTGGATTTATATAATTTTACAAAATTCTCTGAGTAATTGCGAAATACATAAGCATTTTTAAGAACGTAATTGAAATTATAAAATTCAAATAAAATTTCAAATTAAGTGGAATTGAGTTTTTTTAGGTGATTTTTCAAAAAGTTTCGTGCCCAGCAGAAAGAAGGGAAACACTTTGCGACATACAGAAACTATTTTTTTTATAATAGCGTGTCGTAACTCCCATTTATCAAATATGCTTACTAACATATCCTAATTTTTACAAATACATTGCGTTGACATTACTTAAAAATAAAAAATATTGTAGTTTTTTATGTACAAATATTATTAATAAACAAAAAAAAACGAATGTAAATTAAAAACGGATTTATCTTTTTCTATCTCGCTTGCGAACCTATAAATTAAACAACGTCCCGGGTCATTTGTATAGATATAACATCCAGAATAATTAATAAAGTGAATAGGATCCAAAAAGCTCTGATGTTTCTCATTACACTAATTTCCAGAAAACACACAACAGCCCGCATCGCACGCACAGCGCTTAATTGAACCCCATCCGCATAAAATGCATAATTAAACTCCGCACAACGACACATTTTTTGAATAAAACTAACATTTTCCCGCCTAAAAATACAGTGATTAATGACACATTGAGTGCTCTACTACAAGAATAAAAACTTCCCCTTTTAGAATAAAAAGCAAGGTAGAAAAAATTCTTTAGTAATTATAATTGGAGCGCAGGTTTCGCGTCTATGATTGGTAGGAAAATGGATTATTATTTGCGTGTTGTTAAGATATGGGGGACAATTTTACATACTCGCTGACTGCTTCGTGTACGCACCTTCGGAAGAAGGGCTTGGGTGACTGATATGCGTGACTATGCGAAAGACTGGGGTGACTCTTTTAGCGGCCATTTGTGGTCATATGAGGTTGTCCAGATACTTATGGTCCACGACAGAAGTGCTCGTTAAATCTGTGGAGTCCAAAGTCACGACGTTGTCAGCGTACAATGTCGCTCGAAGTTCCGTTGGGTGCCGTCCTCAGGTGTCGCCCTCGTCACTTGACCAGGGTTCTAAATTAAGAGGCGTTATTGGCTGTGTTAAAACTCCTTATGGAGGCTAGAAATAGGCAGCCGGAAACGATTACACTACACTACACTTATGGTCCATTTATGGTCAAGATCTAATGCACAGAAGTAATTAACTATACTTGCCTGCCTGGGTCTACACTTCTTGTTATCGACTTTGCTAGAATACAGGGACTCATGGACCATATCTAGCTGTTGCTAGGTCATGAAGGCTTAGTAACAGAAACAACTATACTTGCCATCAAAATAAACTAATTTAAAAGT
The DNA here is from genome assembly GCA_023701765.1 of Hylyphantes graminicola. Taxonomy (NCBI): domain Eukaryota; kingdom Metazoa; phylum Arthropoda; class Arachnida; order Araneae; family Linyphiidae; genus Hylyphantes; species Hylyphantes graminicola. Next base: position 41,670,304 of record CM043119.1, read on the forward strand.
AAAAGATATCATTAACTTTGGGTGCTTAAAGCAGGATCCTTATGCCACGTGAAACATATAACATAAATGGAAGCATACTTTTTAATAATGGGCATGTTTCACATCTTATGTGACAACATAAATGTTAATGAAAATAAATTCTTTCTCGAGTTCGATATGTGAAGCTATGTCACGTGGAAACAGGAGACGTGAAGCAGCAATAAGATGGTTGTAGCTTATTTTTATAAAGCGAACCTTCACAACAAATGAAGGATGTATTTTCTACATATAAAAGTTTGGACGCTTCGTCTCTGAAATAATGTGTTATTAATTTAGAAAAATTCATTGCACAAGCTTTGCAACTCTGTAAAAAGAAGACGTATGTCCAATGCTAATAAATAAGACACTGGCCTTTAATTTTAAAAGAAATTTCTTTCAATAAATCATGTAGATGCGTGAAGATTTGTAACAAATTTTCTTCGCCATACTTTTAAAAGTAAAAATCTAAGCGAATGAAATGGTCTATAAATCAAAACTTTGCTCACATCATTAAGTCTCTCTCTGTTCAATGCGTGCAAAGTTAGGGAAAATAAAAAAAAAATATCCCTTAATATGAGGTGGTCTGTAATTATTTAATGACCGGCAATTTTTAATTCTTCATTTTGTCGCTAAATAGTTGAGTGAAAGTGGTGCAACACCACTGTTGTAATATACAATACAAATTCCAATAAGACAACTGTTTGTTTCTTGTGTTAAGGTAACAGGGAACAAAACTATCCCTCAAAAATATCGAGCTTTCATTTAAACTTTAGTTACTGAATCGTGTCTTGAAAAGAAAAACTTCTATGGTACACAATTGAATATGGGGGCTTTAGTTTGAAAATTTGGTAGTTACTTTCAATATAAATTTGTCGTCAGCTTTAAATGTTCTTATTCCAAAACATCCATTTTCAGCCTAAGGGTGCACTTTTCACCTTTTCTATTTTACTAGAAGGGTTGAAATTTTCTGTGATGTCGCATACATGTCTATTTAACACAGTGAACCAAAAATATTCAAAAATATTCTTTGACTTGACTTTTTTTATTTCAGTAAAAATTATTTTTAGATGCACACAATAGTTGTGTTAAAAAGCGTACCTAAAATTTAAAAATCAGTGTTTTAAAATAATGACAAATGAAGCTAGAAACAAAGTTGTATTGAAATCAACCACCAAATTTGCGAACTCCAACCCCGTTTAAAGATGCGTATTATATAAATACTTTCATCAATATTCATTTTAGTGATTGAAAGTTAAAATTAAAATGTGATATTTTGAAGCGTCGTTGTCCCCTTAAAATAATTTAAGAGGCATTATTTAGTCTACTTTCCCTCATGTAATTTAAAAGAATTTTTGAAAAATGTAAACTAGTTATAAACATAACATTTATCAACGTCCTTCTGTTTCCGACCACTTTCAATTTCCAATCTAACCGACCAATTAAAAAAAAAATTGTTAATACTTTCTTTGAAGCATCTTATAAAACTGTATAAAAAATTCAATAAACGACTTACTCCAATGATACTCCCAAACTTCACATCCAAGAAAGAAATAACGAAAAACAACACACAAAAATCCAAACAAACAAAACAAAAAGCATTTATAAGCCACAAAAAAAATATCTTCTCATAGCAAAGATCATTAATAGACCAAAGTTCAGAGCTATTAATATTTACCCCCTCCCCCCCTCAAGAACACATTCCGCCCCTTGCTTGGGATCGCTTTCAATCACTGTAGGGGCTTTTATACGATAACCTTGCAGTCATCGAAGCAGAAGTATCGTCTGCAACCCCCCTCACAGTCTTATCTGTTTCTCGCTCCTTCTCAAGTTTCTAGCACATACCCCCTTGCCTAGCCTAGAGGCGCAAGATGCAATCACTGGAGATTGTTTTCACTGCTAACCCAGTGACGGAGTTTTTTCCCTACTGCTTAGGGATTTTTGTTTTGATTTGGGGAGATTAACTTGATTTGTAGAATGCAATTTCTGAAAATTTATACAGGCGGAATTTGTTATAGTGAAATCACTTTTTTATGAAATTTCACTTAAGATGAAGTGAAATTTTTGTCCCCCTACATTTTAAGCTTTAAACAATGTTATGCTACACAATTTGCTTAACTTTTATACCTTCACATGACATTCCACTCATCCTGAGCAAAAAATAGAGTGGTTTTATCAACCATAGTTTTTTTTTTTTTTTTTTGTAAAATATCCATAATTGGTATGTAACACTATACGACTTCCAATTACCACTAAAAAAACCTATACTTATTATTTCTCACATTAAAAGGTAATTATGTATCGCATATGATAATAATATAAGGATATATTAAGGTTCTTTAACAATTAAACTTCTAAGTTTCAAATTTCAGACTTGTACGCCTTTTATTGCAAGCATTACATCAAACAAACTCATATTGCTATTTTCATTTCGTAAGCGATATAGAAATGAAAAAATATGTTTCTTTTTTAAATGTTTCCTTTTTTTTCTTTAGGAAAGCAGCTATTTCATTTTCTTTTTTGTTGCCATAAACCACTGATCCATCATCTACAACAGGCACACCCATAATATACATTAAACATTTTTTTTAAACCACACAATTCCACATTTAGTTGAAAAGAAACTTGTAATTTTTCTAAGTACCCGCTTCTTGCAACCACAAATACTCATTACTAATAACTATACTTTTCATTTATCCTCGGTGCTTACAAAGAAAAATGTGGTCAAGGTTTTTGAGGTACTGAAAACCACACGATAAAAATCACTTACGGATGCTTAAGAATTTTATTACCTTTTGATAAGTATCTCCAAACATGTCGGTAAAATGACGAAACAATAACTTTTCTAAATTATATACACTATTTATTCTTGTTAGCGATGGCTACGAGAGAGCTGAATGTTAGAATGATGGTCGATGATCTAGAAAAGATGTGGTACGATATATATGTAGAGATGTAAAGGATATAAAAAATAAAGGGTAAAAAAGAAGAAGGTCCTCCCGGAGATTGGTTGGTATACATATATTTTCAGGCTTGTGCGTGCTTGCTCAGAGAGCCGCTTATAAACCATCGTCAAGTAAGACAGTCACAACACACACATTCACACGCACACACATACATGACAGATGCTGCCATCTATCACGCGCCACCTCCACAATTTAGACATGTCCCTGAATCGCGGGACCTTTCGATCCGGAGAACAAGACACTGACCACAGGGCTCCACACAGCCCACCTCCCGGAGATAATACAATGCATAAACGCACATGCTGGACAGTGGCCATTATTTCTTTGCACTTTATGGGGTGGATTTAGTGGGTAAGATTTTGTCTTCCCAGTAGATCTTTAGTGTCTTAAGATTGACCAGAATTGACCATAACTTAAGTACCCTAAGTGACCGCAACTGACCCTTGGCAAAGCTCCATGGGCTCAAAGTCCAGCTTTACACCACCAAAGCTCAAAGCATCACTTAGACCAGAGCTACTGTAACAAGGGAGTAGAGGTGGTAGTTTCCAAGGTGCGTTGACAAGTGCTTTAATATCAGAGGATACTTCATGGAAAGTTATGGGCTCAGAAAAACAAAGATTCAGCTATGATCAATCTTTTCTTAGCCCATTATCAGAAATGACGTTATATTTAAGGTTTACGTGAGATGGTATCCATTGAAAATGTAAAATGGTGGACTTGGACAGAAATTTAAGTTTTTCAAAAATACGGATGCCTTTATTATATAATATTCCACCAATTTTCTGTCAAGTTAAGTACTGTAAAACACTACGACTATCTACCAACAATCAAATCTCCCCGAATAGTTATCATTTTAAAGAAATGTTTAAAGTCATTACCATCAGTATATACGCATCATTACATATTCACATGGGATAATATTGATTACTTTTTAGAGCAGCTTTTTTTAGGAATTCATGATGTTAAGAAGATTTATTAGACACTTATCAGACGGTAACTATTAGTTTTTCAAATAAATAAGAGTACATGAAAAAAATTGGAGCAAATTATTATTAAAAATTCCAGTTCAAGAGTGGCCCACTAACTTAAACTAAATGTATTATTTTGTCCCTAAATTCATTCATATACGGTTTTATCCCTATGAGGATATTTTTCCCCTACCCATTCCCAACATCACGACTTGGACGCTCCAATCAGCATCTACAAAGTTGGTTGGTCGAATGCATCATGAGATATTAATACGAAGCACGGACTTAATTTCTGGTTTCGAATTACCTTTCCCCCTTCTGTCGCCCCCATTTGCCCACCTGGGCACGAATCTCCCTAACTACCACCTTTGCCGAGTATCATTGGTCCAAACAGTGTTTTCCCATCTGATAGATCTATTTTTTTTTCTTGTTCCAACCATTCTCAGAATTGATGTTCTCGCAACCTCCCATATTTTGATGGAAGACAACCAAATGATTTTTTCTTAGTATTATTATTCTTTCCCCTACTGGTGTATGTATATAACGCAGTGGTTGCATGATGAATTACTCGCCACTGCTTTATTTTTGTTTCGATTAAATGATTTTTTTTTTCATTTGACGGCGTGAGGAATTTCTTGTATGTCGGATCGTGTTTCCAATTTGAGCTTTGGTTCTGAGTGCAATTAGTCATTAAGTCATCGATGATGTGGAGATTACTTTCAGGTGTGGGCACGTGACTGGGATTGGATGGCCGATCCTGGTGGGATAGGAGAAAATAAAAATATGGGGCCTCTTCTTGTATCATTCGAGTATATTTTTTCCCGAATTCTTAATGGAATTTGTCTTGGAACTTTCCTACATTTGCAGGAAGGGGAAATTTACTATAAAAAAGTAACTTTGTTACAGCTACAGTTACTTAATATGTAAAGTAACTAGTTACAGTTACTTTTAGAAATTTTATGTTAGAAGAAAAACTTAAACCAAACCATCTTACCATTTTTCAAAAAGAACCAAGACTAAAGAAATATGGACAGTCGGAAAAAAAGTTAAGAATGAACAGTCTGCATTGTTAAAAGTCAAATTTTAAATAATTGAATTTTGCCTGCGGGACTGGGAACCCAATGAGTAAGGCGATTGCTGTGCATGGGAAATGTCCCAGGTTTGGGCTTCAAGCATTGTCAAAATAACTGCTAACCCATAAATGGTCTGTGCAGCCAAAAGTCCGATGTGTATAATTCCGCATGTAGAGGAAGTGCACGTGAAATATGCTCCAAAGTCGAAACGACGCGTTATAAGAAATCTCCTTTTCTAGTTAAGTTAGGTGCGCATTCAGTTGTCGGCTCGTCTCTTGAATGGTGTTTAAATGTATGGCACAAGTCACCAATAGCCTTCGTGTATCTCTAGTGTGACGTCACTTCAACTAAAACTACTTTATTTGCTGAGACAATGTATTGAAGTGCCATATGAAATTTCAGAGAAAATACCAAATCTGCGATTTTATTTCAATGCAATATGCTTTCACATTTCCTCAACGAGATAACGAATACAACCTGTAAATCTACATCAGCATAAAACCTAACTATAAAAACAAATGGAAAATCCAAATTTCTATGTTGAATCACAGAAGAAATTTACCAACAATACTTTCCCTTTAAAATCTTCACCAACTTTTCTTCAAACGCTAAAACCCCCATCAAAAAATTCCGGGATAAACTTCCAAAAAAAAAAATGCCCTATTCTCTTAACGAGCCAATAACTATTATTAGCTCTCCCCAAAATGAATGTGGTCGTAATAGGAAGGTGTAGTTAGTCTGCCAATGATGGGGTAAACGATGACCAACCGTTTGATCTTTGAACCTGCACCCAGAAAAAATTCTTTAATGTATTACTACCATAGTTTTCGGTAAGCAAATGTGTTAATGATTTTATGTAGAGAAAAATAATGTTAAGTTTTTGTTACATTATTTATGATGTTTCAAAAATCTCTTGGAGGATATTGTACAATGAATTAGCATTAAAAAATTTAATTAATAACTAGTGCTTTCAAATTTTTTTTATGAAGATTCGAAATAATAAAGCATACTTTGACTTATTTAAAATAAATGAATATTAAGTGTATACGGAGACACTATAGGTATTATAGGGGTGGTACAATTATTTTATTTGCATTCATTGAGTTATTAATCAAAAGTACAATGTTAGTAATTGTGTTGTTGTTACATATTTAAGTGTTTTTTGTTTGTTTTAAATTCATATTCGATTTGTAAAAACGAGGAACTGAAAAAATTTGTAATTCTTTTAAAAGTCGTACGAAAATCATTTACATAATTTAAATTTAAATTTTCTTTTAACATACAGAAACTATTAAATTTGATAATAATTAAATTTTTCGGTACAATGGTTTGCTAAAAGGAATTACTAGAAGGAATGGTAGTTGGCCGAAACATCTGTCTAAAAACTCTGTTTATTTGGCAGAAATCATTATAGTATTTTAGATATAGCGAAATGTAATAAGACCTAATATCCACTGACAGAGAGCATTGTGCGCGCGATCCATACCAAAATACGTGCATCTGTATAATACATAAGCCAAGTATAAAACGGTGTCACAGTGCGGACAATGAGCAATTTTTTGGCTTATTTATGGTATCATTTCTTTGTACCTTCATACTGTTTTTTTATTGTCACAGTTAAAAATTTTTTGGACAAAAACTGAGACGATTAAATTAGCCCGCTTGATGAAATTCACATCATTCAAACAGAAAGTTAAAATTCACAACAATTTCATATTGCTATTTAAATTATAACACTCAATATAAAAACAATATAACTAGTTGATTATAACAATCGAAATAACATTAATAATTACTTTAATATTAACAATCAATATAGCAACAATTACTATTTTAATTATAACAATCAATATAACAGCAGTATTCAATTATAAAAATAAATAATTATTATAAAAGCACAACTATGTGATTCTACTGAAGAGAGGGATACAAAAATCTCTAAAATTATACAACCTTAGCTATTCCTATAAGACGACTGATATGCCATTCCTACAAGACAACTTATATGCGCCAAAAAATGTGATGTTATGTTACTTCAGCTTTATAGAGTATCGTTAAACCACACATTTTTTCAGTGCAAATACGAAGCGATTTAAACTTTCATAGGCTTCATGCTCTGTAAAAATGTGACGTAATGTTACTCGTGTTATGGACCGACGATAAACAACGATAAACATTTTTAATTGTAATTCCATCATTACTTAAACTTTTTAGGCGCTACATTACATTGTAAAAGTTGATGTAATGTTACTACAGATTTGGAAAGTCTCTTACACCAAATTTATAAGTAATGTTTCACCAAATTTATGAAGTAACATTACACGCTACATTTTCACAGTGTTCTTACAAGACGACTTTAACTTTTATAAGCGTCATCGGCCCGCATCACAAACTAAACAACCGAAAAGACATCCATAGAATTCGATGGTAATTGCCTTAGAGGAGGAAAGAACATCCTTCCAAAATCTCTCCGAAGAAAATGTGACATAATGTTACTCGTTTTATGGAGTAACGATACACAACACATTTGACATTGTCATTCCAATATTACTTAAACGTTTTTAGGCGTCATACATTATGAAAATGTAATGTTACTCCAGATTTGAAGAATACTGTTACACCAAATTTATGAAGTACAATTATACAACACATTTTCACAGTGTACTTACAAGACGACAAACTTTTATAAGCGTCATCGGCACGCATCACAAACTAAACAACCGAAAAGGCACCCATAGGAGGCGATTGTAATTGTATTGGAGGCGGAAAGAACCACCTTCGGAAATCCCTCCGAAGCGTGTCAAATCTCAAACGAAAAGGGGTGAAAGCGAAGAGCAAAAATCGATAATTACTGAGTGAAACTTGAATATTTGACTACGGTTGTTGACGTGATTAGAGAATTCCCCTATTCCCTCCTATTGTTGTGATGGATAGCCCCCAATGGAAGAGAAACCCCCTCTTAATCGTAAAAAAAAGGGGTGAGGTGCTGTTTCATATTCAATGCTTCACCAAATGCAGATAAAAGTCGTATGCAATCTGTGCTTTCTCTAAATTGGGACTTCAGGCAACAGTAGAAAATAATCACCCATAAAAGCTTGCTTAAATGATTTTGTAATTATATATTAGTGTACTGGGAGTTTTTTTGATGTGTAGAATAGCCTATTCATTTTAAAAACGACATTTTTAAAATGAACTAAAATACTTAATACTTGAATTTGAGTATGTCGCAACTTCAAAATGGATCTGAGTAAACGTTATTAAGTTTGACATTTTCATTTACTTTTTTCTGAGACCTCATGGAGATGCTCTATAAAGAACCTGCCAAGTGTTCATTTTTGAACGCTTCTATGTTTCAAAAATTAATTTAAACCGACCTTATATGCTCATTTTTGAGTATGTTATTATTGTATTTAGGCCATAAAAAGACTTCGGTCTCATAATCCCTACACAACTTTTGAGTAAACGATTTCATATTTCTCAGATGAGCGAGTTAACTTAAACTAAAAATGAGAAACCTTTGTACCAGATTTCAGATTCATGTCTTTTTTTTTCTATTACAACTAATTGATAGATAAACAAATATAGTATAACATTCGAATTATATTGAATATTCTAAATTCTGGCAGATGCGAGAAAACTGTAATCACGTTTCTTTTTCTGGACCTTTACATTTAAACTCATTTTTATAAATATTATTACGATTATTAAATTTATTTGATCAATATATACTGCGGTTATATCTACTAGAACAACATACCAGTACGGGGAAAAGTGATCTATCGTCAAAAAGCTAGTATTTCAGAAGAAAAATCATCTGAAATTTATTTTCTCCATTGCATGTTATTATAGACAAAATAAAGATCTGTTACCTGTATCCAAACTATTCGACCAATCTATTTAAGATTTTCTTAATCGCTAGACATTTTAACTTTGAACGTTTTAGCATTGATAACTCGAAAAGGTATATATGTTCGATATGTTACTTTTCCGCGTACGGTGCAATATACTACCCACCGTACGAATATACCACCGTAAAAATAAAGATTTGTTAACTGTATCCTAACTATTCAACCAATTAATTTAAGATTTGCTTAGTTGCTAGACATTTTAATTTTGAACGTTTTAGCATTTATAACTCAAAAAAGGCTTATTTGTCCGATAGGTCACTTTTCCGCGTACGGTGCAATATACTATCCCTTTATGCGCTGAAACAGAAACTGCAGCCATATCACCGCGAGGAGATCACCCCTTTTAAATCAATGAAGACGGCGAAGAAAATATGTAAATGTAATAGTTTTAAATTCCTCCTCGCCTGTCAGTCATCCCTGACATTGAGTAATGCCGTCCGCGATGCAATATGGCCCCTTATGAAACCTAATAGGGAGGGCTCTCTTATAAACTAATTAGGCCTCAGTCCTGGAGGAATCATGGACAGTATCATATAGGGAGGTTAACCGTCAGGCCCTAAGTCGATTCGATTGCTTCTTATTTCGAAAGGCTGTTGTTATTAGCGATGAGATGTATTGATTAGAAGGCGAAGGCGTGATACACTGATTGTTGAGTGAGCGGGCTTGCATTGCTTTCTTGGGGAATTAAAGGGGTTTAATTGGATTGTCTGCGCTACGTGTTTGTTGCGTTATATACAAAGTTGCGTTAGAGAGAGAAAGGGCTTTAAGTAGTTAGGTAATTGATTGATATTGCTATAGTAATTAATGTTATAGTTTTATACTTTATCTAGCAGTTTGATAATGTGGAAGTATTATTATATACAATCATATTCAAAATTATCTTAAAATGTTGTGTTTTTTTCGATTTTTCGACACTACGAAGTACACATGTGTAACATAAGAAATAGGATATGTTTTAAGTGAAGCATATACTTTGACCCTCATTTTGCCGTAACTGTCGCATCAGTGATGCACTTTGGAGCAAGTCACAAACCTCTGAAAGCATGTGCCATATGGTGGGCAACTGGAATTGTTAAAACGCTTCAAAGAGTTTTTATTGTCGGGTAATATTTATTGATGTACACAACGTTTGTAGAAATGTAAGAAAAAAAATCCACATGATATTATTAAAGAAGATATTAAGTTTTAAATAAATATATTATTGGATTAAAAAAAATCCAAAAAATGAATTCACGTAAAGATGATATACATGAATGTAATATTTTCATTTTTTTTTTTCGATATTCGGTTTGCGTAACTTTCACCGGATACATAAAATGTAGACTGGGCAAGGGTATGTAAAATTTCGACGAAAATAAGTTTACAGCTTTTTGCGTAAATAAAATAAGATTTATCAATATACCTTTCCTAAGAATTATTCAATTTTTTTCGAATTTCTCATAAAGCAATGAATGAGGGAAAAATTAATTGCTTTTTTTAAAAACTATAAAAGTAGACTTCTTTTTTTTAACTGGAACTATTTATGTCAATTTTAAAGACGATACAACTTTCCAAATATAGACGGTAATTCATTAAAACATGTTTATTAACAAAAACGACAACTGTATAATTCTCATGAATTTTACATTAAAAACTATTTATAACCAAAATATTTTAATAATTATATTAAATATGTTGATGAGACTTTTGTATCACTTATGTGACTTGACAACAAATGTAAAACTTATCAAGCGGCTAAAAACCCCTAAGAAAATTTATAAGTGTTCCTCGGTATAACCTCAGATGCCATATGCATGAACTGACTTATGTATTAAGTTAAATTAAGTTTTCTCTTATTATGCATACGAAAACTCCCACCAATTTACCGTTGAATTAAAATAATTCGGCGATTATTTACAGGATGTATAAATTTCATTAAACAAACTCTTAATGGTTCTCGAGGTACAATAATAAGGCCCCGAGTAGTATATAAATGGAAACCATGTTTGGTAACACCCCTTTTTACTTTTATGAACGGACGACTGTGACAAAAAACGAAGACCTTTTGAATTCATCAGCAACCACCATAATAGAATGTCACGAAAACATACCTCTGCATTTGCCTTTTTGCACTCTTCATATAGGGCTCATTATGAGTCGCCGCCATTGAATTACAAAGACGAAATTATACTTGCAGATGCGAGTTTTGTGGTGCTAAGGACGACGAATACTCTTTCGGTGTTGTTGGTCAAGCCAAGTTCACACTTAATGAAAGGTTTTATGAAACGACTCGCTTAAAGTACACAAAAGGCGAGACCTCAAAGCATGGAAAAAGCTTCATTTGTTGTTTGGAGAGCGATTTTATGTGCATTAGCCAGACGGGTGCAAGACAATATAAAATATTTTTTTTATCGGACAGTGTAGTATATCCAACTTATAAATCAATTTCCAAAGAAATTTTAGTGTGTAATTTAATAACTCTACTTCTAAATAATATTTTTATTGCATTAAACATAGAATATTTTCAATTAACTAATTTGAAGTAATAAAATTATATAGGGATGGGGTAAAAAATCCGAAACGGATTTTTATTATTATTTTCTGCACGTTTTGGAAGGTGCTGATTCCTAAAAAGGGATTTTTGAACTTTGATCCGCCTTTCAGTTTATCTGAAACCACTCTACAGATCGAGATAAGGAGAACTAAAGGCTTCACACTTGAGGAATGAGTTCCAAGTATACCTGTTAAATGACATAAAAATGGGCAAAGGATAACAGCCGTAGAACTTTATTTTTTTAAAAGTATTGATCAAAACAGAAAAGAGATATATGCTTCAAATTTCGTACAACAATTTCTATTACTAGTTGGAGTCATAATAAGGTTTTTAAGAGAATTATTCAAGCTCAATATAGGCAGCTGCTTTACAACATTTGAAGGTACAGAGACTGTGAAACCTCATAGCTTGGTACTAAGTACAGTATTACACACTTCTAGTTTTGCTTTACAGTAGACTCCCACTTAACCGGCCTCCGTTTAACCGGATCTCCGCTTTAACCGGGCTGAAAATTTCCTCCCTTTAAATGTTAAAAATAGCTAAAAATACAAGTTTTTAGTTATTTCAATCGGTTTTCAGTGTCGCACATGTTTCAAACTTGTGGTTTAATGGGGAGAAGGGGGGGGGGCACTTGTTGACATTGGAAGGCTGTGGGGATCTACCGTCACATTGCCGAATTTCCAAACTTCGACAAAAAAAATTTAGATTTTTTAAGGTATGTAATCAAAAATGTAAAATACTAATAATAATATATAAAATAACCTGTAAAAATGACATCTTATTTCAATTGTACATGTATCATGAGGCAAATATCAATAAACAAAAGTGCAATCATATAAACATATAAATTTCAAGTTATTTAATTTCTCCGGTTTAACCGGATTCTCGTTTAACCGGCTTACCCTCGGTCCCTTTTCAGCCGGTTAAGATTGAGTCCACTGATGTACAATCATTGACAATTATTAAAGTTTAAATTCTTGAATTCATTTATATTACTAAACTTATTATTTTATATTCATTGATATTACTTAACTCATAATTTCATATTCATTGATATTACTTAAACATTATTTCTAGACACTAGAGTGGACATACTTCATTTTCCCCATAAATACATACTGAAAACTAAAATAACGTAATACATTATTTTATAGTGTATGAAGGTAATTACATACGAATTTCTTTCGCTATTGAGTCTACTGATTTGTGGAGAGTACGACACTCAACGTATAATAAATCTATTAGTAAAATAATGTAAAACCACGATAAAACGAAGTTTGATTTGTAACGCGTGTCAATTTATTATTCAATAATTTAGCCTAATAACACCTTTTAAGCCGTATTTGCAGGGTAATAGAAATTCCTATCTCTTTAATATGCTTCATCGAATGTTCACTTTATCGCTATGCTCTCTTCGCCTATTAATATGCAGAGTAGGAGGTCTGCTTTTGCTATTCATCATTAAGCAAATTTTCAAACTGTTAGTATGATAGTATGCATTTCATAGTTTGTTAATAGTTGATGAACTATTTATGTTTATTCTTCAGTAGAATTTAATTGACTTTTCTTGCATGTATTGCGATAAGCATGTTTCATGTCCTGAGTGGCAACAATTCCAGCTATATCGCTTTCATTTTTGATCCTGCTAGAATTACATTTGTTGCTGTTAATAAATTGCCGTTAATATTATATAACAATAATATTAAGGATTATTTTAACTTGGCCATTTGACTATTTGATGCATTTGCAAATTTTGAAATATTATAGGTTCATTTTTTTCGTTATAAATGAATTACATTTACTAACTATGAATATAATAAAATTAACGAACATTTTTCCGAGTTTCATTTTCATTTTAATAAATTTTTGAGCAATTAAAAAAGTCTACTAATTACAGTTTTAATACTTTTAAAGTTTAATAAACACCAATAATAAAAACAAGTTACAAGTTCAGAACAATAAAATAGAACTCACAGATGAAAAGACTGCGCATAGAGAGTACAATCGAAACAACACATGAAACCCATGAATGAAAAATAGAATTTATATATTGTTGAACATCATTTCCATTAAATACATCAAAGTAGAATATTTATATATTGTTGAACATCATTTCCATTAAATACATCAATGTAGAATATTTATATATTGTTGAACATCATTTCCATTAAATACATCATGTAGAATATTTATATATTGTTGAACATCATTTCCATTAAATACATCATGTAGAATATTTATATATTGTTGAACATCATTTCCATTAAATACATCATGTAGAATATTTATATATTGTTAAACATCATTTTCCATTAAATGCATCATGTAGAATATTTATATATTCTTGAACTCTCTCATTTCCATTAAATACATCATGTATAATATTTAGATATTTTTTAGCATATCTCTCTCTATCTCCTCTCTCTCTCATTGCAACAAAATATGTCATTGTCTAACATTATTCACGCATAGGCCCATTATTTCTAGCCAAAAATTCTCAAACAAAAAATATATGATTTTATCATCATTCTATTTCATTGTTACGAACAATTTAAAGCACCGCAAAAAAATTATGAAATATTTTAATACTTATAGATAAGATTGTTTGTATGTCTTTGAAGAATAACTTTTAATGCAAGTTTACTATTTTAATTCTATTATTTAGCGGAATTGTAAACATTAAAAAGTTTCGAGCAATTTCAAAACTTCTAATACAATGTTGCCTAGCAACATCAACAACACTAATATGAAATGCAATTCTTCATTAAGAATTTCATTGCATTATTGAATTTAACACAAAAAAGATAATACGTGAAATTTGAGACCATCAAAGAAAAGAGTGCATTCGAATGTGAGCATATTTTCTGCACTTTTGAGGAAAAAGGACCAAAATCCAATAACATTAATTAGGACATACGTCCTTTTTCAAATGCATATTTTTAAAACCATTAAGTAAAAGGATAATCTTAAGCAGAAAAATAAACCTGAAATTCAACTATTGTTAGCTTTTTTAAAAATGCCTCATCGACTTTTGTTAATTATCCTTATCGAAATTTTTATAAGAAAGTTACCAGATCGGGAAAACATCCAATAGAAAGGCACAAGTGTAAATTCTTAAAAAAAAATAAAAATAGTTTCTCTCAGTATTGGATAAAAATAAGGGCGTCTTTCGTTGGACTCGAATTTGTTAGTTTGTTGTCGAAGTATTTTATATTGTAAGCGGAATTAGGTTTCTGCGTGAATACCCTAATTAAATTCTGGCTTGCTTTTGTTTTGAATTGATTCTCTTTTCGCTGTTGTTTTGAATTGACTGATTCTTCTTTTTTTTGAAGTTTTGTCTTTAGGGATTTTTATTCCCACAAATGCGAGAGAATTTTCCCTGAATGTTTTGAGCGAGTTAGAAGTCACTCGAAGAGACTTTCATGACTTAAGGCTTTATGAATAGTCTTACACTGAAGACTCAATCAATTATATATATGTCGAAGTTGTTATATTTAATTTTAAGCAATCAAGGAGGAAGCGTCATGTGCGGTTTCAGGTTTTTGAACACCGATGGATTTATTGCGCACTAGTCGTCTCTACACGGAGTATATGTAGTTTTGCTTGCACTATGCACAGTTTCTTTAAAGGAACAGGGAACACAACGACGTTGCAAAACATTAAATTTTCGTTTTAACTTTCAAAATCGCCTTATTTTTATTCACTCAATATTTTATGAATATTTTTGGTTTACTGTGTTAAATAGACTACGACATCACAGAAAATTTCGACATTTATAGTAAAATAAAAAAAAGATAAAGTATACCTTAAGGCTGAAAATTGATGTTTTGGAGTAATGACGTTTAAAGCTGGCACCCAAGTTAGATTGAAATTAACTACCAAATTTGCGAACTCCAGTCCCATATTCAAATGGGCATCATAGCAGTTTTTCGTAAAGGCATGATTCATTAACTAAAGTTTAATTGAAAATTCGATATTTTGAGTGGTCGTTTTGTTACCTGTTAACTTTAAAGGCAGACAGTGTTAAAAACCTCATTCTTTCACTTACAACTGGAAATTCTTAAACTTAAGGTATACACTTGGTCTTACCATCTAAACTAGGTGGCAACTCTTAACGAGTTATTAGAATGAATAGGTAACTATCTAAAAAGGGGAGTTGAATTTCTTAAAGTTTATAAATGCGATTATTGTAGTTAAAACACAGTTTTCTTGTAGCTATAATTTAAATAACGATGTATTGTCTCGTCGTTTTGCACAAATAATGTTATAAAAAAATTGTTAATGAATAAAAAATGTATGAACATATATCCAACCCATTCAAAATCAGAGAACAAATATACAACAAATATTGGGAAATAAAAATTTTATAATGAATATTTGTTCCAGTGTAAGTCTCTCCCTCTCTCTCTCTCTCTGACTAAAGTTTGGAAATAGCGAATCTGTTTGAGCGTAATATATTCCAAGTACTTCTCAAAAAATAGTTTACACATTTTAAAGGATAATTGATGCTTTCAATTTTTTAATACTGCTTTCAAATGTGGAAAAACAAGCATTGAAAGATTGTAAATTCGAGAGATAAAAAAATGCATAATAGTTTTCCCCTTTTTACTTGACACTTAAATGAAATTATGATTGATTGAACTTGTAAGGACATCCTTACAGAACTCTTCGGTACAAGATAAATAATGAACAATTAAAAAAGGTAGTTTATATTTCAGACATTTACTTTCACAGAAAGCTTAACACTTACTTAAAACGGCTGATTGATATCTTTTTTAAAAAGTTTTAGCTTCAATTAAATCGCTAAATGGAAAAAGGGGGTGAAATCCAAAGAAGAATTTTCATACAGCATTAAAAAAAATCTTGCTTTCACACAACACAAGTATTGGGTAAATATTTGGGCGTTAAAATACTATGCTGTTACAATGCAATCATTGTATTTATGTAATAGTTTGTATTGTTTAAAACTTTAAAACATTACAATTCATTAACAAATTAAAAAAAAAGGTTAAAAGTTAATTAGCTTATTATTTGGGTAGGTATATGTAATATAATTTTTCAAAAAATACGTAACATTTGCAGCATCGATTGATATTTCTAAATAGTATTAAAGATTGCATGAAACGCGTTATCATATTGGCTTGTAGGTCTGTGCTACATATGATACTCCGCGCAGAGAAAGTTTAAAATCTTGAATAGGGTGGCATGTGGATCCCGATGGCAGAGTGGTTTGGATCGCAGACCACAACGCCAGCAGTCCGCGCGCTGTAACGGTTATTGCTGGTTCGATACCCGCCTTTACCCTGGGTGTACTTCTTTTAAATTATAACTTAACTGGCACTTTTGCCTCTCTATTCGGGCTCTGTGTTGAGCCATGTCTGCCGATGGCAGCTCAGTTCGAGTCGATCCTCTCGGACTCTTTGGTTTTAGTTTTCCAAGAATTAGGTACTTGAGTCATTTTAGTTTGCTAGGCTTGAACTATATTACGCCGTATACTACGATTCTGAATGATGGGCTTTAATGCGGGGCTAAAAAAAAGTAATATCCTTAAAATAGATAATAATCTCTTAATAATCTTGTTAATTTGAAAAGAAATTTGGGGTTGTAAATAATTTTATAAATTGAGAAATACTTGAGATGGGTATAATTTAAACCCACTCCTTACCCGCGAATCAGACGCAGACCCCCATCTTTGCAGAGAGTTTTGTTAGAGACAAGGCTTTAATGAAAATTTAAATATTTTTAAAAACACTTAAGGTATCTTTAAAATAGCTTTTATTCTACGATTTAAAAATTTTGTTCTTAAATCCTTTCGACACATTCATCTCTTCAATTAAACAGCCTCCTACAAAACAAGGGGAAAACGAGCCTTCAATTATCCCTACACAAGTCCGATAAATCCCCATCCGAAAACTTCCCCATCGAAAGAATTCCGGAGCGAACGGGTTAAAAACAACCCAAACAACCGTCGCAAATAACACCAAAAAAAAAACACCATCTCAGATTCCTAATTAGTAAGCATGAAATAAGCGTGTGTAATTAAGCGAAAGAGCGGATTGTCCGGTTCCGGAATGGCATTTCAAAGTTTCCGGGGGAAAAAAAGGGAAATAAAAATATGGTAGCCCTATAGTAGCAATCATGGCGGACAATAAAAAACGCATTGACTTGTTCTGTCGCCGCATTCTTTAGATGTAGTATTTAACGAAGGGAGGGGGGCATGAGTTAATGCGTTTATTTGAAGGGGAGTGGGTTAAGTGTCGGCGAAGTTTATTTATTTGGTTTCAGAGCGGAATTTAATTTAACTTAGCGCCGAGGGAAAGTTCCCCAGTATTTTTTTAAGCGGTTTGGCTATATTTTAGTTAACGTTTCTTTGTTCAATGTGCATATGCTATTAAAATACTTGCGTTGTGTTTGATGTATGTGCACTAAAATAAAGACGTATGAATAAAACCTCTTTTACTTTAAACCTGCATCACACGATGAGGACATATTCTAGGCCGTAAGGGCCATTCATTAAAAACAATGTCTTGTCTAACCTTCAAATGTTTTAAATTAAATGAGTTTATTTGCATGAGTATTTTGTTAATATCTGAGTAATGCTTCTATTAGATATTGCAAAAAAATCGAGATTTCTCCAGATTATATTCGGATATCACAAGAGCTCTTTGCAGGGATTTTCCCCCTATATTAAACATTACAGTACATTAAATTTAGAAATTATCGTTTTGATATAGAGGATGTGGTCTATATCATTAAAGTGATGAATATCTTGCGATACAATTGAAATATATTAAGATATTCTACCCTCCAAATTTGCTCTAGTTTTTAGTTCTGAAAGTATTTAAATATAGATAGTAGTGTATCATTACTCGTCAGTATGTTTAAATGTGTTTAGAAATATCTATTCTCTATGAGAGCCATAACCTTATATTTTTTATTTTAAAAATGTGAAAAGTTCTGTATATCAGAGTTCTGATAAAACCGTTTGAAGTTTTAGTAGACATAGTTTAATATCCACAACTATTATGATAATTTACTTAAACCCGACAGACTGGCATTTACATTCCTAATGTTGAAATACAAAGTCTAGGAATCACAAATATATCATGTTGAAAATGAGATAGCAAATTGTAAAGCTATTTTCAGTTTATTATGAAGCAAAATATTCGAATATTTTAATATCGATAAAAATCTAATCAAATAATGAATCAAATAAAATTCTGAATGTAAATTAACTTTCAAAGATAAAATATAAAGATATTGTCTTTTCAGACTTCTTTTAAAATTATTTACGAGTTGCAAGTTACCCAACAAAATGTTAATAATTCCAACTTCACGACAACATACATGAATAAAAAAAAAAAAATTAAACTAGATTAACAATAGTTGATCTTTTGAAAATAAGATGGCGCTGCTGTGTCTGTCAAAGAATAATCCTGGATTCGATGGAAGGAATGGGGGAAAATAAACAAGTAGGTTCGTAACAGTAACTGATTTTTAAACCCACGATATAAAAACATGCCACATACTATGCATAAACCTTTTAATTTTAGTCTCCATAATTGACTCATTTGCTCAGAACGCACCATCAAAATAACCCTTATGTATTATATTTTAAGACGTCATTCCAAACTGATTTATACACAAAAATAAATATATATTCTTTAAAGTTTTATTTTCATTTTAAATAAATAAATTTTCTCGTGTGTTTAATAAAGTGGCAACAGTGCAAATACTGAATAAAATGACTTTTCTTTTTTATTTAAATGGAGATACATAGACATTTTTTAGATTTTAAAATTTAAAAAATATTTTTTTGGCGATATATTTGTTTGATATTTCTCTTCATTATGACGATATACGAATCCTACTTTTTTTGTGAGACTTGGGGTTCGTCTTGTAAAAATTGTTGACGGATGGGCTAAGACCTGCCGTCAGATGGCACTGATTAAAATTTATGAGACTAAATTGAGTTTTTATCGAACAAGTTGCCTACATCATCAATGTTAGCAACTCCTTAAAAAACAACGTCATTTTTTACACAAATAAACGACAAGTACAAGTTACCTGCTTCGGTATCGATTATTTTGGTAAGCTTGTATATTCTCTTTTATACCCGCACGAACGTGATAGCTGGTCTTAAAGGGTTATCTTTCCGAAAAAGAATTTATATTTGTTTAAAGTAGTTTTCGTACAGACCAATTTTAATTCAAATGAATATTTATGAAATATTTTTTCAAAATTTTAATTTAAAAAATCCAATAAATCTAATCATAATCATTTTCTTTATATCTTAATCAAATACTCAATTTGTTTTTTAGTACTCGACTTAACATATAAAGCCAGAATTAAAATGCACCAATCCAATTTACGCAAAATTATTTATCTGTGGATATTTCTTTATGTAGACACAATCTTTTCATACGATAGATTGAAGCAGACCAGAATTTGCAAAAGTTACTCCAGTGGCATTATGCCCTTAACACACCAGGCCAAGTTGGTTTAAAATTATTTTACTTAAATTCCTCCACAATATTTTCCCCACAAAAAAAAAAAAAAAAAAAAAAAAAAAAAAAAATCGAGAAGGAAAAAGTAAGAAACTAAAGCAATAACAGTCAAATACCTCCAACAAACTAATCCAAACACATAGCTGCTGAAAACTTCTATATTAACGTTTTCAATCCATAAGTACCACCAGAGTTTTATTTCTCGAAAATCACGGGGCTTGATTATTTTTTCAATAAACTAGCTTACGCCGAGAAAAATTGAAAACTTCGATTATATTAAATGGGAAATGCAAAACATTTTCTTTCAGTTAGAGTTGGTTTCTAATGTAATAGGAAATTTTCCACTCAAATAACTGAAAAGAGCCCATTTTTGAAATGAAAAGAGCGCAACTTACATTCTTTAGTGCAACAGAATAACAAATATGAACTTTAAAGGTCTTGTGCTATATCTACATAAAGAAACATTTGTTTTCAAACAATCAATTTAATATTTGGTTTGCTTAAAGAAAGTACCAAGCATGTATCTTACAATCTTACAGGAACAATTAATGTAAAAGAACAAATACATTAATTACAATGAAATTATTTAAAACTAATTTCAAAAGACTAATCAACGTAGGTAGATGGAAGAACATATATTAATTCTAAATGTGGCTTTTTATGAACATTAACAATAAAGAAAATAATAGTATGGTTTATATATTAAAGGTATATCATAGTATATCAATACAATCGATGTTTTGGACAAAATGTTGATTACAATTCTGTCAAAACAATGAGAAAAGGGGGAGGTCAGGGGGGAGGAATTCATTCCTGTTTCAGCAGAAAAAAAGTTGCGTTCTATGTTTGTTATTATATTTAAGATTCTTAATGGATTAGTGGTGTAGATAAAGTTGGTCCTTAGAATTTTAACTAATTTTACAAACATCTGTAATCTCATACTGAAATTTGTTTTTATTGATATTTGACTTGTATTGATACTAATGTAATGCTTTGAGTCCTTTTTCGTCTATATATTTTAGATTTTCAGCACTTTTTAGTCAATATGTAACCTTATACCTTTAAACAAAAAAATAATGATATTTTTTAATTCAATACAAATGGCTTATGTCAGAGGTAAACAAAAAACAGAATAAAGCAGGGATGGAAGAAAATTTTCTATCCACCTTAACAAACAGAGAGAGAGAAAGAGAGAGGGAGAGAGAGAGAGAGACAGAGAGAGAGAGACAGAGAGAGAGGGAGAGAGAGAGAGAGACAGAGAGAGAGAGACAGAGAGAAAGAGAGTTTAACTCAGTATTTTGATAAAATTTAAAATAAATAATTCAACATATGGGAAAAAAGACAAAAACAATTGAAGATTCATATTTCAGTTACAGTTTTTTTGTATTTCATTACACACATATTTTTGCAACTATTCCACTGTTTACCTGATTCTCCATCTGTGAAACTTTAAATCCGCTAATTGGTATATTGAGTCAAAATTTTCAATCACTGAAAAATGATTCAGTGGCTAAAAATCGAAGATAGAAATAGGAACTGATTCAGATAGCACGATTATGAGGAGCCAGATAGCATTGCATTGTCACGAGAAAGGCTCTTTCTAAGCGAATTGATCACGTAAATATAGGATCACTATGATGCTTCCCTTTGCGATAAAATGATTCTAAAAAATAACTTCAATCACAAATAAGAATGCAACGTTGCAAGGCTAAAAAACAATTAACAGACTTTTTTTTTGTAAAATTGTATATCTTCATGTTTCATACCTGTTACGTTTTTTTTTTTTACTCTTATAATACTAGGATTGACTTATATATGCCTTTCTTGGTGGGGGGCAAGATCGCCAAGCACTGCGACTTTTAAGTCTATTGTGTACTAGGATTGCTGTTCTTTACTTTTATAAAACCCTGAAGCAATTTTGTGGATATTTTCTTTACTTTTGCGGGTTATCCGCGGATGCCACGCCACCCAATTATGCGGGTAATCGGAAGTTTACTGTATCATATTTAACATCAAGGGGTCCAAATTATACTTTTACTGCAAATTAAATAAATACTTTACAAATTTGAAAACATTAAAATAGTCTCTTAGCTCCTTGAACACCAATTTTTCAAAATTCCCTAGTACCTAATCAAACCAGTGAGATCTAGTGCAACTGTAATCTTAAAAAAAAAGAACTTCTCTTTCCAGTAAATTGCTAAAATATAGTAAAAAGAAGTAGTTCAGTCAACACAATCTTGGCTCCTTTGAACCCCAACTATTTCAAAATCCCTAGCACATAATCACAACGACGTAATAAACGTTATAAACAGCGTCACAACTATAGTACAACTGCAATATCAACAAACCAAGAACTTCCTATTCCAAAATATAGTCAGAAGTAGCAGTTTCTTCAATATCCTCGCATCCAAGTTCAAAGGGCTAAAATAGCACGCAAAAACAATTCATATTTACCCCAAACCAAAGATAATTTCTCCAACTGCCCAAATCTCTCCTTCCCATCCATTACAAAGCTGGAGGTCAACACGTTTAACCCCGTTCAATTCCATCACCCCATCCCTAACCTCAAATTGGGGAGTCCAAATCCAGAGGTATCATTGAAGCCTCCAGCAGCGTTCTCAGCCTATTTGTCTATTTAGAAGAAGGCTCACACCCTATACTTAGGACTGGGTTCCCAAACACATTTACCTAATAGCGATTTTTCTTTTGCGGAATTTCTTTGTTTCAAACCAGGTGGAGCGATAAGGATGGTATGTTTCAGTAAATATTGCTTTTGTCAGTATCTTTTGTTTTGGTTCCAAAATTCCTTTGGTTTTGTTTCGGTAGCATTATTGAACAAGTTATTTTAAAACTGTATGATAGAATTAAGACGACATAGTAACGCAACTATGACTCTTTAGACATATCGTTAGCTTCCATCATTTGCTCCGATCATTTAGCTAGCCTCATACTAAAAGAGCCATATAATTTTGTAAAAATATTTAGTGTAAAAGCGTCTGCCTAAATATTTTCAAAGTAATATTCAAAGAGCTTTCAAAGCTACAGCCTCTCTGAATAGACTTGAACTTCGGTGTACTGATGAATTTATAATTTCCGACCACATTTTTTTTACTTCGCTGACTCCGTCTATTTAAAACATTAAAACTTATTTGCTCTGGGACACAATGTGTCCCCTTATACCCATATGCTTAATACTCTATTACAAAGGCTTTGAAGAATATTTTAACGTGAAAACTCTTTTGTTACTGACATAGTTCCGATTTAAACCTAACGCCTAAGGATCACGGAATTCTTCAAAGAGTTTTTAAACTAAAGCCATTCTTCATGAATAGACATAAACTCACACAAATGGATGATAACCGACCATATTTTTTCCCTCAGCGGACTAGGTTCATTTCAAGCCTTCAAACTTCTTCGCTCCAGGACATGATAATTCACTTTATTTATATATACCGAATGCCAAACTCTTACCAAAGAATTCGAACATTACAAATATTTGCAATGGACATATAGTTACATGTAAATCAAAAGCCTTAAGATCAAGGTATCGTTTCAAGAGCTTTCAAAGCTGTAGCTTCCCTCAATAGACTTCTTCGGTGCACATATAAATTTAAAGATGACCGACCACATTTTTTTTTCACTTTACAGACTCTCGGTCCATTTGAAACATCCAAACTTTCATGCTCTAGGATACAATCAGTCATCTTTCATCCACATACCAAATACTCTCTATCAAAAGTCAAAGTCTATATTTTAACAAGAAAACTCTTTTATGTCTGACATAATTCACATTTAAACCAAGCGCCTGAAGATCATGGCACCGTTCAAAGAATTTTTTTAAACCAAAGCCAATCTTCGTGAATAGACTTAAACTTGGGCGCACATGCAAATGGATGATGACCCACCACATTTTTTCCCTCTGCGGACTCGGTCCATTTAAAACCTCCGAACTTCCTCGCTCCAGGACACGATCAGTCACCTTATTTGTATATATCGAATGCTATATAACCAAACCCTTACCAAAGATTTCGAACCATATAAATCTTGGCAATGGCATATTGTTGCATTAAAATCAAAAGCCTGACGATCATTGCATCGTTCTAAGAGATTTCAAAGCTATAGCCTCCCTCAATAAACTTAAACTTCGATAGACATATAAACTAATGATGACTGACCAAATTTTTTTACACCGCTGATTACATCTCAAATTTCTTTGCTCTAGGACACAATGAGTCACCGTTTACCCCGTATAACAAATACTCTATCACTAAGGCTTCACAAGAATATTTTAACTTGAAAACTCTTTGTAACTGACATAGTCCATATTTAAACCAAGCGCCTGAAGATCATGGCACCGTTCAAGGAATTTTTTTAAACTAAAGCCAATCTTCGTGAATAGACTTAAACTTGGGCGCACATGCAAATGGATGATGACCACGTTTTTTCCCTCTGCGGACTCGGTCCATTTAAAACCTCCGAACTTCCTCGCTCCAGGACACGATCAGTCACCTTATTTGTATATATCGAATGCTATATAACCAAACCCTTACCAAAGATTTCGAACCATATAAATCTTGGCAATGGCATATTGTTACATTAAAATCAAAAGCCTGACGATCATTGCATCGTTCTAAGAGATTTCAAAGCTATAGCCTCCCTCAATAAACTTAAACTTCGGTAGACATATAAACTAATGATGACCGACCAAATTTTTTTACACCGCTGATTACATCTCAAATTTCTTTGCTCTAGGACACAATGAGTCACCGTTTACCCCGTATAACAAATACTCTATCACTAAGGCTTCACAAGAATATTTTAACTTGAAAACTCTTTGTAACTGACATAGTCCATATTTAAACCAAGCGCCTGAAGATCATGGCACCGTTCAAGGAATTTTTTTAAACTAAAGCCAATCTTCGTGAATAGACTTAAACTTGGGCGCACATGCAAATGGATGATGACCCACCACATTTTTTCCCTCTGCGGACTCGGTCCATTTAAAACCTCCGAACTTCCACGCTCCAGGACACGATCAGTCACCTTATTTCCATATACCGAATACGATCTCCAGAAAAAGAATTTGCCTATCCCCCCGTCAGCACCCACCATTCTTTTCCGACCCGTTATGAAGAATATCAAACTTTTGAATATATAATAAATACGCCGCGCTGCAGAGGTTTGTGTGTGTGTGAGGATAGGAAAAGAGTGGCCAGATAAGATTCATGTAAAATATGGCGGGCCCGACAATGGCATAAATCACAGCTTTTATTGGCCACAAAATCAATGACACGCGCATTTATCACCTTTTCCGAGCGTGCAGGAAACTCACCGATAGGCCTAACCCATATAAATGAAGCCCATAAACCATTTTGTATTGTGCGGGAAAGAGCTGCCTACACTGCCGCAGAAAGGCTTGAGGTGACTTGGCCGCCTTTTTTACTTTTATCGTTCTCGTGGGTTCTTTTTATAGAACAAAATATAAAGATTCATTCTCCCTTAAAAAGAATTATTCACATAAATGATACCTGGGAATTGTTATTCTTTTCTATTTTTAATGTACTGAATGAAAAAGGTTTAAAAAAGGCACCCTCATTTTTTTTTGTATCGACAACGTTTCTATACTTTTCTATGGGATCTTGATTTTAGTGTATTGAGAAATAAATAGCCATTGTTTCCAAATAGACTTTAAAAAATATTAGTGCACATGAACTATGTTGTTCTAGATTGTGGTACCAGCCGTAATATGTACCACATCCACATAGGTGCTCTTGTGCCATTAAATATATCCAGTAATCTTTTTCCTCTTTTTAATGTAGTCTCGATGGTGCTGTAGCCAGCTCGCCTGGCTCCTACGCCATCAACCTGGGTTTTGTAAGGGGAAGGTCATGGATTCATTTAACCCTTCATCCTTCTTGAGCCTATAAATGAGTACTTAGCTTACTTGAGAAGTTAACTGTGGGTTCATTGTAAAGCTAGTCCCTCGGCAGGGACAATCACTAAGAGTATTTAGCATCTA
Source organism: Hylyphantes graminicola (assembly GCA_023701765.1). Lineage (NCBI taxonomy): Eukaryota > Metazoa > Arthropoda > Arachnida > Araneae > Linyphiidae > Hylyphantes > Hylyphantes graminicola. Next base: position 41,696,293 of record CM043119.1, read on the forward strand.
AGGCCAAATGACCATAGAAGTGGAGATCAGGACCACATCATGGGCCAAATAGGCCTTCCGATTCTTCAACATTAACCTTATTAATCAACAATTATCTAATATTATAACGGACGAAGTATTGGCTTATTCGACCGTCTTTATAGTATGTCAGAGATAGTCATAGATGGTTCAATGCAGAGTTGCTGGAGATAGGTAAGGGAGAAAGGTAAATCGCCAATTTGCTGTTTCCAATAATCTCTTAACATATGACTCGATATATTTCTTTTCCGTCATCCAAATTAATACAACTACCCTAAATTTAACGAAAACAATAAACATGTCCACATAACCATACCTTAAAAGACATACAAATCAAGCAAAATCATAACTACCCTTAGCCCCACCTCCATAATAAAACATACAATCCCATAAAACTCCAACCTTTAGGAGCTAATCCTCTTACACAGAAAACTTAATACCTACTCTAAACTATGTAACAAGGCTTTCGGGGGAAGGGATCCAGAAAAAGAACTAAAATATAACTGCTGCTTTAAACGGGAATCCCACCACAGTACTAAAGTTTCCAAAATAAGCACCGCGGCACTCAAGGAGTTGTAGCATACTTATATGAGGTAACTGCATACCTTTGAGGTTCACTTTTTTAAATGGATAAAATACACTGAGAAAAAAATACTGTAAACATACAGAATTTTTTTTAGTAATGTTACAGAAACAACCAATTTTACAAAAAAAGTTTTTGTAATTCTGAACAGAAATCTTCATTTCTGAAGTTACAAAATAATTTCTAGTATTTTAGACTCGATCTTGATTTGGATAGCCCTCGTGTAGCTCTAGTGCGAGGATAATTCAAACCTAACCTAATGTAATCGATCGTGATTCAATTAGCCAATCGCCATTTTAAATTTATACTTTAGTTGGTTGTTTCAAATGAATTTAAGTTCTAATGTGCCGAATCTATGTGCCGAAATAGCACAGTTGGGAAAGCGTCAGACTGGTTCAGTTGGGATGGGAAAGGTTCCTGGTTCGATCCCGGGTTTCGGCCGTCTGCTATTCCTCGGTATTATAGTGGTCAGTACCCCCCCCCCCCCCCCCCGCCTGTCATGCGGGAGACCGGGGTCCGATCCCACGTAGTTGGAAAGTAGACATTTTGTTTTTCTTTGCAATTGCACGGAAAATGTGGTATCCATAAAATTTTCTTGTATAGTTACTGAAACATTACTTGTGTGGGATACATAAAATAGTCCTGTAAATCTACATGATATATACATGTAATGCTAACAAAAATATATTATGTGTTTTTACAGCACTATTTTTAGTAATTATTTACTAGAAATTTTCTAGGAAAAGTTTTTTACAAAATTTTTTTTTGTAATGGTTACAGATTTTTTTTCACAGTGTAAACTTCTTATGGGTTGTATATCTTCTTAAAAAGGAAAGTTGTAAATTGGATAAGAGATTAATATTAAAAAAAAATAGTTTCGATTTTTTGTGGATTGTAATTGAAATTTTGATTAAAAACGGCTTTTGACCAAAATACGATTACTAATAAACTTACCAAGATATTTAAATTCTGTAAATTCGATGCTACAAAGAGATAAGTTTGTGTGTTAGGCCTGGAACCATTCTTAGATGTGTGTCATAATATTTACATGCTCCATTAGCATTCAAAGCAAAAAAGTCCAAGTTCAGCTGATAGGAAGTGCACTGTTTCAATTTTTAAATACAGACAATATCAAAGGATTACAAGATATGACGTTGTGACCCAGGTTAAAAAACCTTCCTTTACTTTCTGAGTATGTGTAAAAAAACTGAAACAATTCGAAGCAATATTTTCGGAGAAATGTGTTTTGCTATAAATTAAAAACAAAAGAATCTAGTATTTTAATAGTTATATATATTGGCTTTGAAAAAGCTTCAAAGCATATTGTTTATTAAGTTATTCATGTCATTTGGAAAAATAAATTGCCTAACACGAAAATTTAAATTGGTTCAACACACTTATATAATCTCTATTACCTCTGAAATGTATTAATTAATTAATTAATTTATCAATTTATAATAAATAAATAAATAAATAAATAAATAAATAAATAAATAAATAAATAAATAAATAAATAAATAAATAAATAAATAAATAAATAAATAAATAAATAAATAAATAAATAAATAAATAAATAAATAAATAAATAAATAAATAAATAAATAAATAAATAAATAAATAAATAAATAAATAAATAAATAAATAAATAAATAAATAAATAAATAAATAAATAATTTTTATTTATTTAATATATACTATAAAATAATTTATTTTTCAATAGATAATATAATCTAATATTAAATAGATGATATTTATTTACTTACTTATCACTATAATACAGAAAAGATCTATTTACAGGTAGATGATTAAAACGAGACAGATGATCTTCGATATTTGGAGAGAAGAGCTCCAAAATCATACTACTCCCATCGCATCCCAAAGTGGGATCGCCGTTTCTTCCTTCGCAGGGATCTCAAACAAGAGATCCGTACAATCATGAGCTGTCACGAGTTGGTGCAGGGTATAAATGAGCCGACGACAGGGGACCCAGTGTGATGGCGATGGCCTTATGACCCACCCTGCTACAAGACGCTGGGTTTAAATGCCAATAGTTGTCAGTCATAGGCATGGAGGAATGGTCATAGGAGGTTAGAAATGCATTTGCCATGAGTTTTTAGTGGTATTAAAAGGAATGTCGTTGTCTCTGTGGTTAAAGCGAGGATTTAAAAAATACAATATGAAATATTAAATGAAGAAGTTTTGAGAGAAACAGAGTAGTCTCTAATTTAGTGTTACTTCAATACTTAGTTCTTATAGTACTGATATACAATAAACAGGTATGAAACATGGGTATCCTATATATCTTTCTATCAAAATCGAATCTTTAAAATACCACTGTTGGAACTGAGGTTAAAACAGCTGACAGGCTGCCAAAAGTTTCAAATATAGAAGTCCGTTATCATAATTTTCTAACAAAAATCAAAATTTTAAAATCCTCTAAGCATTTTTGTAAGAACAAAATAAATAAAAATTAAGATGTATAGACCGGAAATCATGCTGACAGAAAAAGATAAAAGAAGAAAGTGTTGGATGCACTATCAAAAGAATGAAATATACCTTACCACTTTAAGCATTACTTAAACCATACCTATAACCACCTCGGGGGCTCTATTGGCTACTGTCGTGCAGTATATAAGAAGTCATTCCAAATTGATTTATGTGACAAAATAAATTCTTCTTCAAAAATTTATGAATAAATTTTCTTCAAAAATTTATTTTACATACAGTTTCTTTTTCCTTTTATGGAAAATAAAGTTAAAGTGATTGCTGATGTGGAAACAGAGATTTAAATGACTAAAAATTAAATTTCATTGCAATTTAAATGAGAAGACCATCGTCAAACTGATATGGAGATGTTCACCAGGACAGACAGATAGACGGACGGACAAAAAGTATGGAAGATAGGTGTATGATGTCATACCATTTTAAAAAGTTGTATATCGTATATGGATAGAACCGAATTTGAAAGTATTTTACCAACAGGCGGCCATCTTCACCATGTCGTTATCTACTTCCAGATTTTTCTTGTTGAATTATTTCGAATTATAAAAATAAATGTCAGCCTAAAGTTCGAGCATACACCAGTTTAACTGAATACGAATAGCATAATGCACACAAAATCTTGGCCTCCATGATATCGTTGAAAACTAAACAAAATCTTCAAAAACTCATCTAAATGAGATCTTTAGTCACGTTTGTTGGCCAAGTATTCTTTTTCTTAAGGTCGTGAGAAGGATAAGGCAAGATGCAAATGGAAATACACTGATGACAGTAATATATCAATTACACACTATTTAAGTTTTCAATTTCAGCAGATGATTGAAATGTGATCTATTTGAGTTGTTAAACACATAGTTATCTTTATCTTTGTCTTTAATCTAAACGTTTGTTTTAAAATAGAATAAGGTTAATTGTTTCGTGGTATATGAACTGAAAATAAAATAATCGTTCGTAATAAAGATTTTTTTGTTTTACTGCATTAAACAGTGCAGTAAGTTTATTTAGTTATTGTATGAGATATCTTGTTGATGGATATGATGTATTTTCGTGGGAAATAGGTAATTCAAAATTTATTACTTCAAACACAATCTAATTATAGTTAAAAATTAACTTATTTTTTAATGAAAAAACTCGATTTATTGTTTTATAAATGAAATTAATAGTTTAAATATAGAGGTCAGTTCAAGGAAATAGTATGGATCGAAGACTCTTAATTGTAAAACCTCTATAGACATAGATTGTTATTTTTTTTGTACAACTTTCTGCATCTTGTGAATGGCAACAGTAGACAACTAGATCTTTAGAAAAATGTTTATAATAAATAGAACAGTGATTTTTAGAAGATAATAAAGGCTTATGTCCCAAAATGAACTAATGAAAGTTATTTAGAAATATAAAACAAAGTTTAAGTTTTAATAATTAATAGAGGGTGTGAATTCTTTGGGAACTATGAAGGTCAGTATAAAAATTCCGCCTTTTTATTTTGAGTACCAAAAATGAACTCAAATATTACCATGATTTGAAAAAAGTAATTCATCACTTTTTTTTAACTTTTACAATGTGCATAAAAATAACTAAGATAGTCATTTTATGGTTTCAAACTAAAATAACAAATAGCCTACATAAAATTTATAAAAACATTTTTATTTTTTGAATGTGTGTGTACATTCATCCTGATTTATCCAGCCCCATCATCTAACTCTGATACCATTATTGTATATTGCATACTTGCAATGGTAATAATTGTAAATCTGTCTTAATGTGAAGATTAATTTAACAAAATATTGTCGTAGGTGTATGTGCATTGATTCTATTTTTCTTTTTCTTTTCTGAAATGTTATAGATTTTTAGAACATATTTTTGTGCGGAACATAACTATAAAATGCGTTTTAAATATCTATCGCATTTACAACTAAATATTTTTTCAAAAGCAAAAATAACTTGCACCAAAGTATCAATCTCATTCTTACAACAATAGAATGATTTCATAAAAAAAAAATTCGAAATATACCACGGACATGCATTGGACCACACTACTGTACGCAATACAAAACCTCGTATACAAAGGCTCTAAAAAATTACACTCGAGGAAGAAAAAAATCAAAACGCATTAAAAAAAAACAACTCCATAAAAAACCGATTCGGATCGAATGCGCAAAAGAACAAGACCCTACCCATCAGAGATCTTCCACGGTCCACATCCTATCACTGTCAGCGACAATCGAACGCTACAAACCACTCGAAGATCAAACCGATGTGTCAAGATTTCAAATTCACGCTTCCATAGCTGTCACAGACGCTGACGTCTGAAGGTCACCCTCAGAAGGGCGATCCCTGTTCAGGTGTCAATTGCCAGAGGACCTCCAGAGATGTTTTGTTGGGAATCGCGATGGAATATTGGCCAAAGTGCCTCTGTTATTGGGGGGGATGATGGAGAAGTAATAGCGTCAATTTTACCAGTTGTTTTTTTTTAACAATTTCAGTCCCACACTCTCAGAAATAACACTTTCATTTTTGACGATTCATTAATCCTCAAGCCTCATTTCGTTAATTTTGAGGATTATTTCGTCAAACTATCTCGTGACTTTTGAGTAAACGCGAATCCTCACTTTAACGATCTTGATTTGACGATTCTGTATCTTGATTTTGAGGAAACTGAATCTCATTAATGTACTCAAATGCTCAAAAATGACGAAATATTTATTTAGATTGGACGAAATTCGAATCCTCATAAAATGACGAATCAAATTTCCTTACTTTGAGGAAAGAAAAACTCAGAGCATTTGCCAGTAAACGAAAATTTCGTCGTTTTTTAGTATTCTTTTCTGAGAGTGCAGTGATGCCATTTGGTATCATCATGTTTCTGATCATAATTAAAAAAAAATAGTGTTGGCATCTATTGGGATTACTAAAAAATATTTTCTTATAGAAAAAAGTTTGAAGAATCGAATGGTGTGCTTTTTAATATCATTTAAAAGGCTATAGATGATCAAAAAATATTCGAAAGTGATGATGCTAAATTGTCATTAGGACTGAAAGGGTTAATGCGTTTCAAAAAATGAATTCGTCAGAAAAGGACAGAAATCTAACTTTTAACTATGGATTTTGAATCTCAATTTAGGTTAGTATTTGTTTACATGTTATTTGCCACAGAGGACATTTAGATATTATTTGTTGGAAAACGCTGCGGAAATTGGCTAAAGTGCCTTCGTTAAAATAGTAGAAGGTAACAATTTGCCAGTTATTTTTTAATACGTTTTAAATTTATTTAATGCATTAAAAAATAAATTCGTCAAATGGACAGAGGTGAGTCACTTTTCTTTGTGAATTTTGAACCTTAGGATATAAACTGTTCCCATTATCAGAGAACCTCCAGAGATAATTTGTTGGAAAACTCCTCGAAAATTAACCAAAGGGTCTCTCCTATTGGGAGATGCTGGGTTATGAATAACCCTTGTATCTTACAAGTTATATCTATTTTATGCAAAAATTAGAAACAGTAAAATAAAGTTAAGTGATGGATCTTAACTGTTGTTTTCCAAACAACGAACTCCTTTCCAAATGGATAAATAATTTTTAAGTAAGGAAAAGTAAATTTCAATTTATTCAAATTACGAAGCAATTTTGCTTGACTCAAATATCTGTTGACTTATTGAAAAAAAAAATCTTATATTTTTTATGAGAAATTTTTTGCCAGAAGCTCAAAACAGATAACCGTTAAATGATATGGAGAGCCATTAAATTCCCGACATTACTAACCACAAACCTTCAACCCAAACCAAATTCTAATCAATACATCTAATTCGTTCACATTCATTAAAAAAAATACCAAAATTACTTAGTATGGTGGCCAAAGCCTAATAAAGAACGCAATCTTATTAAACACAATAACAGCTTTTAAAAAAGTGCACAAATGTCTCACATCCTAACTTGCCTTATCGTTTCTTCCTATTCCTCCTTGCCACAGATACGGCTAGATCTTTTGAATCTCATCTCTCTTGAATAATCTTTTTACTTTTCCATCACCTGAGTGATGGGTGAGTATTGTGCACGAATTGACGGTTCGACTTGGTTTGACCTGGATAGTTTTTTTTTACGTTGTTGTCGTCCATCGATTGGTTTTTATTTAGAGGAGTTTTGGTGTCATTTAAGATTTCTTTCCACTTGACAAGATACTGTTGGATGGGTGCTTTAGTTAAGACTTCGGGTGCAGATCTTTGGTGGACAATTTTTAATGAGCGCATTGGTGGTGTGCACATGATGGGTGGTCTGATTATTTGATGGCTTTAATTATATATTATGTATGAATAGAATAATATTAATAGGCGGTGAATGTTGTTTACTTATAGTCTTAATACAAGGCGTATCGAATTTCGTGGGAAAATCTGTGTAATGTCAGTAACATAGGTTTCAGTAATGATATTTTAGTAATGGTTGTAATTGCGTGTAAACGTAACGGAAAGATGCCAGTGACTGCGGATTAGTTTTTGGAGCTATTGTTATTGAAATAGTACAAGCGGTGTGCCTTTTTAGATAAAAATACTGGCCGAAAAGATAAACCTGATGACAACACTCTTGGAACAACAGTTTTTGGAAGGACAAATATAAGAATGGTTCGATGAGGAAAGAGAGCAATTCAGAAATATTTTTCTTAATTTGATACAGCAGCAGCCACTCTATTTTCAAAATGGATGCACAAAGAACATTTATACCTCGCACAAAATGGTTAGTGGTATCTATCTATCGGAGGAGTTTTGACTTAATACCATGGGGTTCGTCCTCCATTCTTTAGCTGTCCCTTTTAAATTTCTAAAAACAAAATCCCTTTTCCCTTCCAGTTCTGTCATTATATTTCACCTGGAAAATAGTTTTCTCCTAATTCATGAGCAATATTTCATTTATTGAATTACATGAATTTAAGTTCATAGACCAAAGAAAGTCGAAATCCAGAATCGAATAAATAAAAGAGTTCCAGTGGCCCAGTGAATTTCCAGCCGATTGGACTGGTACATTCATGACTTTTCCATACATATATTTAGGATTTCAATGATAAAAAAAACTCCATTTGATCCATGAGCTCTAACATGAAACAGAAACGTTCAATAAAACCTCTCATAAAAATTATCACTGGATTCCTCCTTAGCCGCTAACACAAAAATCCAGTGTTAAAATTCAAGATTAACGATTCGGTCAAACAGTTCTATTCCTATCCTCAGCACGCCGCCCTCCTCTTGCATTATTAAACTTCATCCCCCTACAACACGCATTGCGAATGCCTTTTGATGTTACAGAAATAGTAACTTGCTCTCTTTCACAAGTTTTTTTTATTAAACCATTAATTTTAGTATTGCAATATGTCCCTCATAAAAAGTAAAACACCTAAAATATCATACTTTGATATGCCTATAAAAATTGTTCATTTTATTAAAAAAAATTCTGCAAAAGATCTGCAGTATGTTTATATATTTTTTCCATCCAAGTTGCTGAATTCATAGCTCTATCGATTTTAGAGGAAATTTAGTTTTTTTGCAATTTACATGCATTTTGGTAGAAATGTATTAATATTGATTTTAAAAAACGCACTACTGTAAAGGCGTTAAATTTCACACTGCCGAGAAGTTCCTAACCATATTATCTTGAAAAAAATATGTTTGACATTCAAGAGGAATTGAAATCTTTTTATGATCTTCTCTCTCCAATCCACACGCTTTTAAGATTGAGATTGAGTCCATAAAAATAATTTAAAAAATACTTCTCATTGAAAAGATCGAAATTTGAGAAACACTGTTCAGCAAAAAAACATTTTCCACCCTTCCAGCCCACTGCCCACTCCAGCCATTTCGCGCCAAAAACTGTTCCTTTAGCATCAGAAGTCCGTTCTTTTGCCTAATAGATTCCAAATGACTCGTTCGCAGTCACGATATCGTCAGATTTCGACCATTAGCGGGCCCGATCCGCATTTTAATGACGACCCTTGTGGGTGGGTCCGCATCGTGAATTATTTCGGATCTGCACGCACGCCAGAAATAATAAGACGCCCCGGTGTAATGCGATCGCTCTCTGATTGCGGACAGGAATGCTACGATGGTTATTGTGCTGATGAGGGGCGGATCTAATAGGAGATTTTTAACGTCTGTCTTAGAGGTAGATTAGACTATGTTGAGTCTAGTGGTGGCAGTATTACAATACACTAATATGAGTTTTTTAATGTATCATTTAGATGTAGATTAGACTATGTTGAGTCCAGTGGCGGCAGCATTACAGCACATTAAAATGATTTTTTAACGTCCGTCTTAGAGGTAAAATAGATTAGACTATGTTGAGTCTTGTGTCTGCAGTATTACAGTACACTACTAAAAGTTTTTTTGACGTCTGTCTTAGAGGTAGATTAGATTATGTTGAGTCTATAGTTGCGTCATCATTACAGTGCATGACATGCTTTTAGTTTTAATTATTAACTGTAAAAAATTTTCGGATTGGTAAAGGGTAGTTGTTTGACAGATAACGTTGAATTGAGTCACTCTATATCACTATAGAATTACAATGCTTACTAATCCGGAATATTAGCCACGAAAAAACATTTCGGATTGGTAAAGGGGAATTTGTTGACAGCTGCCATAATTGACACACTATATCTGGTACAGCCTACAACTACTCCTATAAAATTAACTACTTTTTTTAAGAATATTTTATTGCGTAAATAACTTTGCCTTAAAAGGGTTACAATTGTTAAAAGAATATAAATCTACTATGCCACAAAATAATTAAAGAAAATAAGCAAATTAAAGCATATAAATATGTAAGTCATAATAGCTGTAAGACTTAAGTAATATTCCTGAATAAGATCTAGTAGCATTACTGATTTATACTATTCTTAGAAAATATCGCTTATCGACAGACATGCCTTCATTAATTAAGAATCACTTATGTCATGCTTTGGAACTTTTTTATGGGACAAACAATTAACGAATTCACCCTGCTCTGCGGCAATAAAAACATATGCGATCGCGAAAATATTAAAACGATATTTTAATTATTTAATTATAACCACCATCGATAAACTTTGGCATAAAGTTTCCTCGATTGCCCCTTCTCCAAAAAATACTTCCCCTATTTCCAGCAAAACAAAACCTCAATTTTGTCCGTCACAAAAGAATAAGGTATTTTTCCATGATTTTTTAACTATTATTATTATGAGTCTTAATTTACGTGCGGTTTCGGCAGCGCTCCTGATTCATCAAAAGATTAAAATGTCATATAAGAAATTTTTCGGAAAAATACCAAGAGAAGAACACCGTGCGGCCGCGTAATTTGCATAAATTATCACCTCATAGCTTAATTACACCACCGGAGCCAGCATGGGGCGAAATAAAAATAATTTCTTGATGATGATATTACAACAGCAGAAGTGGTGAAGGGATAAAAAAAAACTCATTTTCGATGAACTTTACTGAAAACTTCGGTGAAATGCACAGTTTTTCTTCGACGCAGATTTTTTTTATTCGTGGCACGCTTGGACTGAAAATTATTCCGTCAACCTGAACTAAGTGAAAACCTGTATATTCTTTTAATATCTGTGCAGTCATTAGCCCCCTCATCTTAATGCCTTTCCCTCGCCGAAGAAACTTCAGTAATTTGTTCATTAATGCTATTCTTAATTAATATGCATACCAAAAACTGGTGGTATTTAATATCTTAAATTATTTCCCCACTCTGCCAGAATACATTTATGTGAGCATAATAATTTTACTATGTTTATGCACTTTTTTCTCCAGAGGTTTTTTTCTTCAGATCTTTTAGCCATAGGTTTTATTGTTATATCTCAATTCATTAGACAGAATGAGAATCTATTGAACTGGCTAATTTCGTACCTCATTCTTTTGAGGTTATGATATTACTGAGTTTTTTTACACCCACTACATCTTTTAATGTTTAAAGAATATGCAGGGGAACAATATTCAAAGGAATTATTACCACCGTTTTCGAATCATTCATAACTCCATATTCATTAATGTTTTTTCTTCTTCCCCTTTCAAAAATACATTTTTGCTTTTAGATTATTTAAGTTCCCACCTATTGTTCCAAGTCAGTCAACAAAAGGGGGAAAAGAGAAAATCTCAAGACTTGTATACCTTGGCGTTAACTCAAAGTAAATAATTACCGTTATTTTCGGCGGTAATTTCTTAATTACAAAGCTCCGGTGAGGGAAATAATGTTCTTTAAAAGAGGGGGTGCATTGTTGTAAAAGAACGGTGGGTGGAATGGGCATAAATCACTTTCTCGGCCGAAATTGCTGTATCAAAACCAAGGAGGGAAATAAGAAGAGGCTTGGCGAGAAAGAAAGTAAAGCCGTCTGAAAATCGCCAAGTCAGTTTTATGCATCCAAACTAACTGAATCGCTGATATGTCTTATGACGTGACTCGTGACTTATAGCAAGCATTGAAATTGAAATGAAACAAACCATTCGAATCTGAAAAAAAATGCATTGCTTTCTTATGCATTGTTTTTTGACGAAGGCTTATAAGCTGGTCTCTGACCAAGCACAAAAACCCGAAAATATATGTCAACCAACCACTTCTGCATTGTTTTATTATTATTAATCCATTGTTTAAACTCAGAAAACGACTAATTGAGGAGCTGTTGGTATGTTTCAGAAACCGTTTAGAAACAGTAAAGGTTAGTTGTGGTAAGAACTGTTAAGAGAAATGCTACTTCCCATTTGTAAAAAAAAAAATCGAATCTAACAAGGAAAGGTCCTGTTCATATTTTCATCATGAAGCAATACAAACGGTTCGAGCGTAGTTTATTCGATTTTTTTTTGTTGCTGTTTATTGTGTCATTAAAAGTCTTCTTAGATACAATAGTGAAATTATTTAATTTGTCAACATAAACAATCTTTACTTCTTCTTTCACTTTTTCGTTTTAACTAAATAAAGTTCAACAACTAAAATAGGAACATAAGTGATAAAATGGATAAGATAAAGTGGAGCAGATATAAGATAAATTGCTAACAACTATCTCCCTATACAGTATCGCCAAATCATTCGCCAAGAGGCTTGATGTAGGTGCATAAATAAAACGATCTTGGTTTCACTTGGCGAGAAGGTTTTTGTATTGTTTTTCTCCTGGTAGCTCCTCTTATTTAGCCTTCATGATCAAAACACGTTGAAGATCTGAATGCTCGTATTCGAATTGTTCTCTCCTAATAGTAGAACAAAAGAATCAGGTAATTATTCATAAAATTAAACTCATTAAACCTTTCTTTGCCGTGGAAAAATTCTTTTCCAGCACTAAAGATTATTCCGAAGTTTTTGAACGGCAAACGTTGCGATCTTTTATTTCTCGTTAGATAAATGTGGCGAAGTTACAATGCGCCTTAATGGTTTAATTACTAATTGTAAAATAATGCCCAGGTAGGTGAGTAAGTATAAATGTAAGTTTTAAAAGGAAGGCTATTAATCTTATAAACAATGCGAGTTTTAAATGGTGTAGTTTGTTTTATCTTTTAAAGTAAGTGTTTGTTTTGTGAACGCAGAATAGTTTGAAAGATTTACTGTAGTTTTGGGCGTTGCAAATGATTTATTAAAAGAATTATTAGCATTTCCTACAACCAAAATTGTTAATTTTCCTCAAAAAACGTTAGGGTATGTAAGTATTGAACAAAAAGTGTTATTTGATTATTTCATAAGTTTTAAAATGTTATTGAGTTACAGGACTTTTATAAGAAAAAAACATTTTTTTTTGCATGTAAAACATTTAAAAAAATATTTTTTTGTTAAAGTACTTGAAATTGATTTAAAAAAAAAAAAAAACAATGCTGAAGTAAGAAATCAAAAATCTCCTTATGAGTAACTTAGGCGAAAGTTGTCAAAAACCAGTTTAAACACGAAAACATATTAATTTGAATTATCATATTAAATAAGAAAAAAAGTCTTAAAAAAAGAAGTTTTAGACCTGAATAGTAAAGAATCATTTGTAAATGTATAGTTAAAGATTTTGAACTACTATTTGCCAAAAAAAAAAATTGAACTAAGGAACCAAAATGATAAACTATTTATCTTTCAAAACGCACGCAATCATTATACTTTTTATGTTGCTACACGGAATTGAAATGTTTGAAATTGCGTGACCGACCTTTTACGGGTAATGAAAAATTGTGAAAGATGATGCTCTTAGAAGATTAGAAGTATTTATTTAAAACTCTATAACTACTGTAATTATTCATCTACATTCTTAAAAAGAACAGACTTTTAATCATGTTGTTTCGTAGATTTCCGGTAATCTTTTTGAAAAAAAGAAAGTCGAGAATTACTTATCTCAATTAAACTCATTTTGAAATTTCTTATTTTTTTAAACTTTTATATGACATTGATAGTTCTTATACGAGTATTTTTTTCAAAAGCTTTTTTTTAATATTGTAGTTAATATTCGTTTTCTTAAAAGTTATTCTGTCACTAAAATACCATTAAAGTGGGATATAGTGTTGTCGAGATGATGTCAAGTTTTTTTTTAAGAGTAGTTCGAGAGATGCAAAAGGGCCATTCATGGTCATTTTCTGGTCAATTTAAATACATTCACTGAGTAAAGTAATTACGACTTTATTCCACAATTTTCTTAATTGATTATTTCACTGATCTTCATAACACACAACACATTACGGGACTCCTAAAAAAGTTAACATTCTAACCAGCAGTTAACATATTAAATTGTCATAATCTATTTGCAATTTTAAAATTTAGAGCTTAGAGTCTAGAGACTATGGGTTACAAGGAACTACACATTAACAATGAAAAAAAAAATATGTTTACACGGTCTCAATTAAGCATCAGCTGGTATTGGAGGCAGTACTACTTTCCTCTAGATAGCACTGTCGGGCCAAAATAAAAGAAAGAACTAGTACTTCGTACAAGTACTAGAAGGGAAATCCTAGCCACTCCAGATAGCACCATCAGTAATTCACTTATAGGGGAGAGAAGGGTAATTGCGCCCACCTAAGGAAAAGTGAATGCCACAAGCATAATACGACACTTAAATTATGTGTTTTCATTGATATTTATAAATAAACAAATATAAAACAGAATACCATATCGTTAAACATGAAAACAATAACATTTGTGCTGAAAAATTGAAAACAAGAAAATATTACATTGAGCGCCATTACCCGAACGTGTTGGGTAATGCCGCTGCAACGGGCTCATTATTCAAATCCTTTATACAACATATTTCGCAACTGTTTGAAATAATTTTACAATTTGCAATAGTTACAAACATAGTTTTTTGCTTCATCCACGTCCACAGCCATTTTAGTGGCTCTGGAGTCTTGAAGAGCCTGTTATTGGTGATGTTTCAGAAAATGACACTCCAGATAAAGAAGAGGACCTTTATTCCAGTTAGGATAAGATAATTGTAATTTGAAAATATATTAGGTTTATTCAACTTGTGTATGAAAATATTTATTTACAGTTTTGATTAGTTATAATTCGACTCTTCCAACAGTTGAGGATCATGCCACCCATCCGAGCGTCATTACCCGATCGCGCCATATTTCATTTCTTGCATTCTAATCAGGCACGCAATGTATTTAATGAAATAAATTTAGTTACATAAGATAACAAGATTATTATGCTTCGTAACTATACAATGATCATACTGTTACTAGTAATCAAAGTAGACCAACTTCAAAGTTAGCTGCAGAAGTTTTTTAGATGAAAATACGCTATATTTTGTTTACTGACGAAATACTACGTATTTTTACTTTTCCAGCCACCATTATCGCACTGAGCATTGCACGTGCATTTGGCTAGCTGGCAGTATAGTTCAATTAACTAAAGAATTGCCCAGTTTGTCACACCTTGCAGAGCACGATTACCCTCTGAGCGCTCTTACCCGTCTCTCCCCTATCCCTTTACTACAACAACGTTAGACTCCACAGCAATTAGTTGGTGTACTTAACTCTAATACAAAAAAAAATGTTACTCTAATACAAAAAAAAGTTGTACCCCTTGGTTTCGGGGCTCTTCAAATATCTTTTACTCTTATGAGTCCATAGAACAAGACAAATCAATCTTGAAAAATCTTAAATCGATATTTCATGTATCGAATCATCATTTTTTTTTAGTAAACCCAACACAAACCGTCGAAAATCCAAAAACTCATTACCAGAAACTCCGATTGTGTTCCGGGTTCGGTCTCGTGGAAATCGTGACGGGGCGTGACTGCCCAGTGACAAAACCAAATCAAATTCGAGAATTTATTTCGAAGAAGGCGTGATTCGGAGTAATTCTTTCTGTTTTTCTTTTCTTCCATTTCCCGCTCCGATCATCCATCTCGAGTGATGCCTTTCCCCGTTTGTCGGGGAGCATTTGTTTCTGTTTTTGGTGTTTTTGTGGTACATTTTTGTTAAGAATGGTTTCTACTAGTAGGCGTTATTTTTACTAACTTTTTTGTTTAGTTTTAACTGTTAGATTTGTGAAAGAGGCTAGCCATTTAGTTGAATTTATGATAAATAAAACGGTAAATGTAGGATTGTTTTGTTACGAAGAAATTTTACAATAGGAATATAAAGAATATAAAAATGGGAATGGGAACTACGTGCTGATTTTGTTAGTTTTATTATTATTATTTGTCATATAACTGCAAACAATCTAGCCAAATTTATTATACAACGCTTTTTACTTTTCCAGTGGTTAGTTTTTGCTGAAAATTTTACTCTTATTGGCAGATTGAATTTAAATATTAAAATAAATATTTTAAATACCAGCATAATCCCCGCAAGTTCAAATAAAGCTTAAATGTATTGTCTATTCTTCTTAAATGAGTATGAGTTAGAAACTTACACCAACAATTTTCTGCAGAAACAAGTGTTAAAATTTACTTGTGGTTTCTTTATCATCTCCCTTCAAATAGTTTGCACAAAAATCTTTAATTATCCTCCCCTCTTTTTCTGCTGGGTATAAAGTGCTCCTAAGGTTAACGAGGTCTATCAACCTCATGATAACTGACCACATTCTTTGTATAGGCAAAGAAATGGAATATCAAATCTACTCTGCCATTTAGAGATAAAATAATGATCTATGAATTGTTCAATTTTATGCTTACCATATCTTGAGAAACAAAGAAGATGGCTTATGTTGAATTCAATAACTAAGTTTGAAATCATTCATTTTTTTTTTTCAAGTTTTCCACATTACATGTTAATTATTCTCTATTCTCCTTTTCTATTTGTCATCATTAAAATAAAAAATAATAATAATAAATAGTTTTGGAGAAATTTAAGTGAAATAAACAATTCATTTAGAGTCACAACATAAAATAATTATCAGCATTTCATTAAAAATAAGTAAGGCTATAGAGAGACTATAAAAACATTACCATTTGTAGCAATTAGATGAGGGTTAAGTTTCAGTTCATGGTACAAAAATACCTTTTCCCATACACATCTGTTACGATAATAACTTAAGACGCTGTAGTGCAAGAATGGATTTCCGAATGCTTAATGGGGAGTGAAATGCATTGGTATTTTACACACCATTACTTGAATTGTCTTAAGCGTTCGTCTCTAAGAATATCAAACCATAGTCTGCAGAGAGGTCTTTTTTAAGGGCCTTAAATGGTTTGAGATTGAGGGTGTTAATTAACTGCTATGAGGATGAGGATGATGTCTAGTTATACTAAGGCTGCATGATAGTGTATTATTATCATAAATATTTAGTTATTATCAGATTTAATAGTTATCATTCCTAAATTGACAAAATTGGGCTTGACAAAAAGGTTGATGACTTTAAAATGTTTACGTTTTTTTAGATTTCTCATAAATTACTGAGAAATATATAAAATGCTATTTACATCTTATGGACTAGCATTACAGAACACATTTTCTCACAAAAACATGGCTTTTAATGTAATTATAAAATCAGCAAAAGATACTAATTAAAAAAAGTTTTGGAGCTTCCTGACAATTTTTTGGAAGTATACAAATGTTGTTAGTTGAAAGAATGAAGACGTGGCGTGTTGTGTTGTTGTTTGGAAGAATACAGACGTTGTACGACCAGAATAAACAAACAAATTACAACCTCTGCACTCTAAAATTGCAAATTTAATAAGTGCGAAAAATATGTTTTAGAAGCAATTTTTAGAATATAATTAACTTTATACAAATCAGCAGAATCTATCAATCACACACATTATTACAAATAATTTTCGGCTAATTATAATAACTAGTAATTTAATTTTATTCGCTAGTGAAAGAAACATGACTTAAATCTCAAGTAACTCTGTATTTACTTCCAAATGTTATTAAGTAAGTAAAAGAGCACTTATGAATTTGAAATATACTACCAAGCGACTCTTTTATGAGTCTTTCTAGCATTTTTCCTAACCACCAAAATATCATCAATCACATCCAAAGAAAAAAATTCCCGTAATGGAGTGAATCTTGTTTCCTTCAACACAGATTCTTCTTCATCAACACTCAAATAAAAGGAACGACTGTTTCATAAACTCAAACAGCATTTTTCGGAAGAATTCCCTCGTTTTACATTACATCTTGTTTTCCCGCTGTTGTCCAGAGGTTAGAGATCTGGTTATTGCAGCTGAAGACTTTTTTTTTCATGTGATAATTTGGCGAGTGGGGTGAGCTTTCAGGGATTTTCAGTGGAGTATTTGTTCGAAGTGTGGAGTTTTCTGGAACGCGAGGGGAAAGATCTTCTTGGTTTCGTGGAATGTTTCGCTGGATTCTTTGGGCTTTTAATCACAGCTGTCAACACTTCATGACCCGAGACTAAGGTGAAGAAATGTCATAATGAGGATGATACTAATTGTATCTTTTTGT
This sequence comes from Hylyphantes graminicola, assembly GCA_023701765.1. Classification (NCBI taxonomy): domain Eukaryota; kingdom Metazoa; phylum Arthropoda; class Arachnida; order Araneae; family Linyphiidae; genus Hylyphantes; species Hylyphantes graminicola. The sequence continues at coordinate 41,714,224 of CM043119.1, forward strand.
AACTAAGTTCTTATGCTGTGTAATATTAATGGTGACCGTGAGAAACTAATGTTTTATTTCAAATCAACAGTTCTGACAAGGCAATTGGAATTTAAATAAGTTTGTTGAAAGCATTATTTTAAGAAGTCAATTGCTCTATCAATTTAACCCGTACAAAATAGAGTAAAAAGTACATATTAAGAGTTCATTTGGTATTGAAGAGCTGAAAATGAAATCTAAGAAGCAGCAAGAATAACTAACGCTTTTCAAAATAATTTAAAAGTAGGACTTCTTTTTACAATTCCATTGTGGAATAAATTTGACATCCTGTACACAATAAATTTGTTCACGGTCATTTTCTAAGTTAATTTCTTTGTTTCTCTCCAAGCATTGTATTCGATTTTTACAATGAGTATTTAAGGATCAATATAAGGAAAGTAGTCATTGTCCCGACCAATAAAATTTGTTAAAATAATAGCTTTCTAAACTATTTTTCATACTCAGTAACGACTTTCCTGCCCTAAATCACGATATAATCATCAGTTTTGTGATTATTTCTTTTGGGAAAGGTTTTGAAGTTTCTAAAAGTCAGGTCGGTAACGTGTCACAACTAACGATGCTTGTTCTGAAAATATGTCTCATTCGTTATATGTTGTCCTAATAAGTTTTCATAGATGATTGACATCATAATTTAATTTCGTCGTCAGATCTGTACCTCCTAATTAAAAAAGTAAATTGCCAATTTGATAAAATTGACCCTTCTTAAATATTTTTACTCCTAAAACAAATGACCAGATTTTCTTTTTATATCTGCATTAATTTGACAACAAATAGGAATTTATTACGTCACATAGTTTTTTTCTGCACATGTTAATGTACCAAAGGTCTACTGTAATACAACTTACATTTTTATGAGAAGAAAATGATTTATCTTCCATCAGAATACAACTGCAGTAAAAACCACTTTTATTACTACATCTTTATTTTCCCTTTTTAACTCCCACACAAAGTCACAAGTGAATTTTCGGACTATATTACACACACTAATAACTTCATAGTTTTATTAATGGACGAATAATACATAAATTCATTTTTGTCATTGACGATATTTAAATCACTTGCATTTGAGTGCTCATATAGGATAATCGGGAATTTAAATTCAGAAATCGTTTTTTCTCCGACTTTAACAATCAGTTATGATTTATCTCGTTGTTTGAGTTTTTTCCGTCCTAAATTGTTTAGAATGGTAATATAAATCCCCGCGGGAGGTGTATTCAGGTAGTTTGGAAACGGATCTGTTGTAACATTGTAGCAAATCTTTTGTTGTGTGTGTGGTTATCATAGAGAGTTTATTACATATTTATTTTAAGAATGCCCACAATTGATTTGAAATTGCTAGGTAAAATGCGTTTATTAAAAAAAATATTAATGTATAACGTAAATTCATTTCGAATTAATATTACGTGTTAAATAAATATTTTAACCGGTATCAATTTATTTTGCATTGCAATATTTCTTTTGAATAAAACCGCAATAGATAAAATACATATACGTAATAAAATAATAATTCTTCCATTTTAACCTCAATTTAAAAAAATAAGTATGCAGTTTTTTGTTCACATTTTGGGGAATTTTTTGCTTAATACTTTTCAGATAAATCAGCAATTTAAGGGGCAAAGAATAAACGAAGAATTTTAAAGATTCTCCAATTGGCCAACTGAAGATAGATAATCTTAGTTTCAGTTTTCGAAAAAAGAAATCATACAGTGAAGTGCTAACTTTAAGAAAACCTCCATAAAATTTTTTGTTATAGTTATTTTGTGTTTTTATTTTATGCGTTGAGTTTAATTGATAAATTACTACAATCTATCCCAGAATAAAAGTATTTGATGTATTTTCCGCTGCGCAATCCGCTTAGAGGATGGCACAGTCGAAATCTTGATTCGATCCGATAAAATCTCTTGTTCGACAAACCCAAGTCCGGCTTTTCAGCCCAGTGGAGGGGGAAAATGAGATAACTAAACATCTGCTTATTAAATGTCCATGCTCTTTACCTGACAACTAAACTACAACATAAGTAATTCCCCTAAGTCATCTAAATATTCCATTATGTGCATACATGTATATAAGTTTTCCTATTCGATAACTTTTCGGAATAAGTGAAAGATGTTTTATGTAACAGTCTGATACCCTTGAACAACAACCAATCCTCAAATTTGAGCAACACACAGCTACTCTGATTCATTCAGCACATTATATTCGAAATACATTATTCATCATTACATTCCGACACATTCTTTCACCATTCAAACGTAACCAAGCAATCAAAGCGCAACAATTCTTCCCCAACTGCTTTCCACACAATGATTCTTCAAGAGTCTAAACAACAATAAAAAAAGAACCTATACAGTTGCCAATTTGTAAGCGTCCCTGATTCAGGTTTCTATTAAGAACTATTCGCACTTGACCTAGCACTTGAAAAGCATCTGTTGGTATGAATATTAATGCCACCTTAGAAAAGGACAACTTGCACTTTTTTTCTCGTTCTTAGCCTAGAGTGCCCCACCTTGCCACATTCACGTGCCTAATTTGCTATCTGACCGTACAGTTTGAATTGGGGTAGTCCCAACATAAAGATATTAAAGACAACAACCCATTATTCTTATAAACAGAAAAAACTCAACTTTACATTGGGGGTTCCGCGTGAGTCTGACATCCCAGAGCCCTTGGTCATGTAAGCTGGAATGGGCACGGCAGGCCTTGGCTCTCTAACGGGCTGTTGCGCTCTGAGGAGTTTTAGTAACATCAGCTTTATTTCATTTAAGTTATTTAACTTGTGTCTTTTGATATTCTTTGGAAATGTTGTCTTGTCACACAACGGTTAAACATATTGCTCCTTTCGAAACTTATTACTCCCGTTCTCCACAGTAAACAGAAGGCAACAAAGTGCGTTTCGCGTTGATATAGATAATGGTAGCAAACTTTGATTAGGTTCTTACAAAATAGTAATATTTCAAAAATTTACTTCCTTGATTTACGTAGTACCATTGAAAAAATTAAATGAATTTTTCACTAAAAACTGCTTCAAGTTGCAAAAATGTTTTTACCATCACTGCATAAACTGAAACTAAGTAAACTTTAATCTGCAAACAGCAGCGAAAAGTAAAATTAATATTTTGCTCTTTATTTTACAGCACTGTAAGAAAACCCCCACAGATATAAGAGTATGTCTTCCACAGTAAACTAGGGGACTTTTGTGAATCTTGGGGGAAGTATTACTTATTTTCAACAACTCGAATACTTTTAAAGTATGTCGGTGTTTAAAACCAAGAATCTTCACGATGAGTAGCCAGTTGATTATCTACCTTGGCCACAAAGTCCCCGATGCTTGTTACTATCTCTTTATACTTTAAAGAAAGTGGCACTTTTCTGACGTATTATCTTCCAATCACAGTAAAATAGCTGTAAACGTACGTTTGCATAATATTCTCACCTTTTTTTGGTTATATTATTTTCCGTTTTTTTTAAACAGTTTATAAATAAAGATACCTTTTAAGTAAACAACAGCAATTTTGCATAACTGTTCTTCCAATCACACATGTTTTATATCTCTCTAAAATAAAATATATTAAAAAAAGAAGTGAAATGAAGAAAAGTGAATGAAAACGGCTCTTCTTCAGATGCGTGGGGAAAAAAAGGTAGGGCTGATTGTGCTAATTTGGCACACAAACTCTCCAATGTAGAGTGGTAAGGTTGTAAAGTTACTTGTTCATTTATTTTTTGTTCTTGAATTTTACCTTAGTTTCAATTATACACCCACATATGAAGATAGTAGACCTTTTATTTAACGGGGTTTTTCTCGCCAAGAGTCTTATTCACCTCCAAAACTATTTTTTAATCATGCAGTTGTATTTTAAATCATGCAGACTGTAAACGGCTCTTCAGCTGTTTACAGTCTCTGTAATGTTAACAAAAGTATATTAAATTCAATTTTAATGGTATTTACTATATATAGAAACAAGCTCTTCAATTTAAATCTTAACAATATACAATTCTAAACCAAAATAATGTATATAATAACATAAATAAATTCAGTAGGTCAAGTAGGTCAGTAGGTAGGTAATAATATAAATTCTCAGTAGGTCATTACTGTAAGATTGCTTCACCAAATTGTATAACTTATGTAAAAAATGCTCCTTTACAAACGCAATTTTTCCCACAACAATTGCTTAATACATGCAAGCTATTAAAGGAATCTCCGATTCTAAAATAGAACATTTAAAAGTATTACTTTTGTAACATTTGGCTAGGATTCTCAAGTTTGGCGGAATAACCCCCGATAATTAGGAGTTCGTAAGGAGATGGCTAAAAGTCGGCGAGACATAGAGAAAATTGAGAGTGATTGATAAGCATTTCAAGTCAAAAGATTCGGCAAAGCACTTTAACGTTTGCTTTTTGTTTCCAAACTGTGTGGTTTTGTAAAGAACATTTGAATATACACACCTACATATTATAATAATAGATAGGTTGCTGTCATACACGTTGGAATAAATCGCACCACTCGTAGTAAATTCTGTAAATTGAAATCTTGAGTTAGTTTGACAATAAGTTGTTAAGATAACGCCACAAAACTTGCATGTGTTAAAATTTTTAATCTCTTTACTAAACTAAAATGAGCATATAAAGATTATAGCTACACTTTTTTCAGCGCCAAACCAACCAATAAAAATTTCAGCGGTTTTACCAGCTCGTAACTTCTTAAAATAACTTAAAAAGTGTTTTCGCTTATATATTGCTAAATTATAAACAAATAGCAAAACATATTGCCTTCGGTAGTAATTACAATTACAAATATTTTTCTTTGTGTGATGGAAGCTTCCACTGCACTGTTAAAAAAAACCTGAATTTTACATGCATATTTCTGTGAATATTTTCGGGAATTCACGGAAGGATTGCGTTTCTTCAACAAACAGACGGTTTGTCTGAAATAAACAGCTTGTTTCCGTTTTCCTTAAACGCTTGACAAACGAAAACGGAAAAACACCGTATTTCTGCGTGCAGAATTTCACTTAAGATCCCTATTAACGTAGTTTTTCCATATAACCTCGCACCCAACAGCTTTTAGCCTCGACACATCCGCCGACCGACTTAGCCACCATATTTTCTGTTTGTTTGTTTTGACCACACCTGAAGCAAGAAAGATAAATATACAGGTATGTTAATTTCTTTTATAAAATAAGATTTTATTTGAAGATTATATTTTCTATCTTTCTTTTCTATGTATAGAACCCAGTTCTTGTCTCTTTGTTATTTGTTTCTGTAATCTCTTTAGTCCTATAATTGACCGTGGGATGATTCCTGAAATTAATAATTCCGTTTGTTTACCAACACGCTTAACTAAGTAAATTTAATTTAAAAGTTTGAAAAAGCTGTCAAATGTATTAAATAAACAATGTTCACCAATAAAGAAGTGCACATTATTAAAAAAAAATAGTGAAATGATTTGAAATTATTACATTTAAATTCGATTGAAAGGCAATTGCCCTCGTGTAGCTCCAGTGCGACGATAATTCAAAACCTAACCTAACCTCGATTGAAAAGAACGGTTACGCTATCGCTATCAGCACAGCATGGTTTATTTTAAAAACCATGCAAGTATGCAAAACGTAGGCTTTCTCTTTAATAAATAATAATCTTTTGTTGAATTTAATGAATCAATTAGTGATTAAGGATGTATGCAGATCACATGCTTTGATTCGATTCAAGTGTTACATACACTATTGTCAATGCTCTTTGTTTTGAAAATCTGAATAAGAAAAACACAATTTCCAATTAAATGCAAATTTTCTAACGAGTTCAAAATTTAGGAATTGCAAGTGTCCGCAGAACGCTATTTTAGTGTTTATTTAGATATAGCTGCTAAGTGATATCTCATTTTCGGCTCACCGTCTACAACTACAGCAATAGAGAAAAAGCGTTTTTACTCCGATATTAAATTATTCAGTGCAGATACTATGGAAGACTTGCTCGAAAAAAAGACTAAAATTGGCAAATTGTTTAATTTTAGGGGAAGGGCTTCAGAAGATTTTGAGTGGTTAACGCCTGATTACCACTTGCTTCTTTACATTAGGTCTATTTATTCAAAATTGGATATTTATATAATAATATATTATTTTTTTTAGGTGCTTGTTTATCATAAATCTCCAAAGAGGGTCGAAAGTTCAGAAAAAGAAGAAAACTTAATCTGTAGTTCCTGCACAAATTTTTAAATTAGTTGAGGTTTTGAAATAGCATAACAGTCTTTTTTAATTGTGAAAGAAAAATAAAACATGATTTATATTCTGTATATTTTTGTTATTCACATATTGTTGAATTGTATCCAGGAGGGAGGGAGGGGGGGGGGGGGGAGGGATAATAACTCTCGCTCCCATATACTAAACAAATTGTTTTTTTACTATCAGCGACTATACTAATTCATGAATATGCACAATATAATTCATGAATGTATTGCACAAATGCAGACACTTAAAAATTTATTGTTTTGACTACATAGGTTACTGTCTTAAAGAGTCTCTCTGTTAAGGGGTGTTCAACCACTAAAACACCCGAATCATTATCACCTACCCATGATTTTGCCCTGGATATGCTAACTGTAAAATACAATACCATTTAGCCACAGAACAATACTAAATATATATATTGTCAAAATATGACAGAAAAATTATCAAAATTAGAAAAGTTCTTAAAATTTTTCTTCCATATTAAAATTGTTTTAAATATATGAAGAGTGGTAATTTTTAAATTTCAAAAATGTGAACAATATCCTTTTTATTCAGATAATATACCAAATATGGTTACAAATTATCAAATGATTAGAATGTATTAGTTTCTAATAGATTTAAGGTTAAAGTATGAAGACATTATATGCTTACATTTTAAATAACAAACAGGGCATGTTTAAATTTCCCTATGCTTATATTTATAACACCATATATAAATGGATATATTTAGAATGATTGATGTTTAAATAGTATATAGAAACAAAATTGATGAGAAAAAAAAGCAAAAATGTCTTGGAATTAACTAGAAAATACTATGTAAGTTTTCTGAATTTAAGAGAGAAATGCCAATTAGAAATTCGTGAAATTAATAGGAAACAGCTAAATGGAAAATCCTGAAATTAACGGAGAAATTCCGAAATGAAAGATCCTGAAATTAACGGAGAAATTCCGAAATGAAAGATCCTGAAATTAACGGAGAACTTCCGAAATGGGAAATCCTGAAAATAACGGAAAAATTAAAAAATGGAAAATCCTGAAATTAACGTAAAAATTCCGAAATGGAAGATCCTGAAATTAACGGAGAAATTCCGAAATGGAAGTTCCTGAAAATAACGGAAAAATTCCAAAACGGAAGATCCTGAAATTAACGTAAAAATCCCGGCAACTTGCTGCCAGTAGTTTTTCCGTTAATTCAAGGATTTTTTTTTAACAGTGTGTCACAGTATACTGTGGCAACTTGAATTCGTTTATAAGTCAACAACCGAAATAATACTTTTGTAATGATTGAAAAATTAAAGAAATGAATTGTTTTGTTATTGTATTTCTGTTTCATTATTTAGGTACTTATGCAAATGCAGCTATAAAATATTAAGATAGTACTAGATTTTGTAATATACAAATTTATCCTCTTGAGACCTGGCATCCTCTTTAATGGATTTTTTATTTTATATTTCCGCACCTTCACAATTTATTTGGAACTTGAATCAATAAAATAAATTTTAGATACAAAAATTGAATTTATGCGAGGTTCAAAATTATTTCCGAGGTTTGTTGGAAAAATATGTTTACATGATGACTACGCGTGTATGATTTTGGCGAGATCTTAATATAATATACATCTTTCGAGAGAAATCAACATTAACTACATTCTTAAATATTGACTAATTAACGAATACCAAATTCTAGAAGCACAGCATCGACATATTAACCAGCATATTTTTTTAAATAACCACATTTCTCTACATATCAGCTATCCCGGATCTATTTATAACCCATATCAATGATTTTTTCAACACAAACTACAAACACAACACGAAAATCAACACAAATAATGTAACTTTATCTCACAACAGAAACAAATCATTGGTAGAAGTCAGCAGTGACTGCAATAACGTTTCCAAGTCAACAACGGATTTTTAAGAAAGAATCAGAGTCATATTACTATTTCTGCTTCGTTAAATTATCGGTATCTCATTATTGTACTAATCTGGTTTGAGAGAAATGCAACTTTCATTTTGTCAAAAATATGTTTATTAATATACATGGTTGTACATCTTCAGACTTTACCATAGACCGTCCAAATTGTATTGGCGATGCTAATTCTTTTCTATGTAATTCTTTGATTTTAATCTATAAGTAATCTTTTTATTGTTATATTAATATGAACTTTAATTCTTTAATTTATTTAAATGGAACAAGAATATAAATTTTCTGGTTGGGGCCTTTCATATCGGCTCCTAAATTCAGTCTTTCAGATCCTTGCATTTAATTAAGTCTTGATATCACCTACCACCTTAAGAATAAATTGAGCCGTTACAAATTCAACCGAAAAATCTCCGCTTAGAATAATCCAAACTTCAAAGAATTTAACCATCTTTAAGAAAATGTGAGTGCCTCTTTCTTACACTGCTAAAAATATCATGCTTGGTTTAACCATAATAATGGTTTCTAGTGTGTGCAACTGCTGTGTGGTGAAATGTTTCACCAGATACGTCTCCAAATCAGCTGAAAGTCAGTAACGTCAGTGACAAACCAACTCAGGTGTTGCTCTCGAGAATGAAGTGAAATGGACCCATACCTGTGTTTGTGCTTTTCATTATATTTTGTTATGGCTTTTATTGTAGAAAAGGCGGGGGATTGCGGAGGTATTGGATGATTGCGATGTTCAATTATTTCGTTGTTGTTACGGGTTTCAAATTCGGATTCCAGGTCTTGTCATACAAAGAAAAAGTCAAGATGTAATAGGAATATAAAGGAAGAATTTTTCTTTAAAGTTTCGGTGCATTGAAAGTGACGGTATAACCCACCATTAGTTTATGACTTGTATTAGCTAGGGTATTTCGAAAGGAATCCGGCATATTAAATTATGATAAACAATTATTTTAGAAATAAATGAAAAATATATTTTCGTTTCTAGTTCCAAATAAAAAAATAAGTTCCATCTTAAATCGGCTGTCAGAAAAACGTACAATAAGTTCACAAATTGAATGAAAACATTTTATCATATTTATGATTGAACACACTTAAATAAATTGTGATATTTCTATTGTAAAAGGCAGTTATTGATTTTGATGTTTCTCTAAACAGATAGACATTGTACAGTAACTATAGCTTACAAAAAGCCTCTAATGAAATTGTTCACAAAAAAACTATTCTGCCAGCCATTGCTAAATAAAATTTATTTTCAAAAACCTAACAAAAGACATAAAAGAAAATTACTTTACTAGAAATATTCCAATACCCATTATTAAAATAAAGCATAAAACCCATTCTCCTGCCTCGGCCTGGAAATAATTTTACTTCGACATTTATTCTTCCCTAACCCTCTCTCTAATCCAATCTATCCCGACCTGGCCATCATCACTCACATTCAAAACGTTCTAAAACGTCACGAAGTATCCAGCTATTTTCAGGCTTTGACTTTGCCCATAGCACATCAAAGAACAAAGAGAAAGAGGCTTCGCTATTTCTTTAGCTTAATCTTTCATCCCACAATGACTTACAAATGCGTTCATATAAATATATAAATGTGTTTTTCTTATGCAACTTTTATATTCATTTAAAGATATGATTTACTTTGTTAGAAACAAGCTAATCAGCTCTAAAAATAGTATGTTCTAATTTTATTGTAAGAATGGATTTTCAGTTGGAACTCTCAAATTTCCGAACTGTTAAAAATTAAATTCTTAAAAATGAGTTTCAGGATATTGTCATTTATTGTCAGAACAATATTTCCTTACCCAAAAAAATTGAAATTTCCCAAAAATTCCCCAAAAAAAATTGAAATCATAACTTTGAGATCATACATCTTGAAATTGAACAACCTCAAATAGCCTAAACAGAACAACCATTCACTGAATTCAATTTGATGCCACAAATGGATTACACTCTGTGTTAGGGATGGAGAACTCAAATATAGTTACAAATGAGCTTCTAATAAATTGCAGATAAATTATAACTCATTTGAAATTCTAATAGATCAAAAATAAAAGCTTCACAAAAATTCAGGAGAAAATAATACAATTTTATGTGAATATTTCAGCATTTCTACAATTTCAATATTTTTTAATTTTGCAACATATGCAGAGAAATGTAGATTTTTTTTTAAATTCAAGCATATTCAAAATACCATTTAACCTGTAATTATGACGTAGATCCTGGTTACCACATATGGATCTATAACGCCTAATATTGGGATTGATAATTTCCTCATCCCTCCAACACTTTTCTCCATCTTCTTTGCGTCGGCCATTTTTTCTTTTGTCTCCTAATTGGCGAGATCTTCTTCTTGTGGCTCCGGTCCCTGCCTGGAGTTGTGCCAGCGATCTGAAAAAAAAACAGTGTCTTCGGCATCAGGATTCAAGGAGGCATTTGTCGTTTTATCCAGGAAGGTCTCGGTGCATGGAAAGTGTTTGTGATACGGAACAGCGGTTCTAAATGTCACTACACAAGACCGATGGGGTTATAATAAGTGCCATAATCGGCGTAATGGCTGTGCACCAGAGGGGTTGTGTGCAACAAAGCCAACAACTAACTGGGTTTTTCAAGCATTGTCTTAGAGCAGCTTGGGAAATTTTTGTGGAGATAGCTATGCTTATTTTTGGAGAAGGGGTTTAGGAATTGTGGGTTTATTTATAAATTCGATATATATATCTGTTGAGAAGAAATAGCTTTTGGTATGTTTGTGTTAAGTTTAGTCGATAGAAGTGTGCTATTTTATCAGAATAGAAAAAATACAAACTTCATTTTGAAGGTTTTAGGTAATTGTCTTTTTTTTATGTTACGAAATCCCGACAAGCCAGAATCCCGAAAGCCGAAATCCCGACAAGCCAAAATCCCGAATAGGTCGAAATCCCGAATGGGTCAGAATCCCGACTAGGTCGAAATCCCGAATGGGTCGAAATCCCGAAAATAGATTTTTTGTCCATTTCTCGATTTAAAAAAAAAAAAATTAGATATGGCGGCTTATTTTAAATGAAATATAAACTGTATGTTGTTTAAAAAAATACTATCGGCTGTCGTCTGTTTATTAAAATTGTGCCATTATAAAAAAAAAATTTGCTTCTAATTATTTCATTGTTTTGTGAGTTTTTAATTGTCTCTTTGTATAGTAATTTACGGTCTGGTAATTATTTTATTTTATAATACATGGATAATTCATTTCTGGTGGTTCAATTTTGTCTATAAAAATACATGTTGCAAATAACCCCCCCCCCCTTATTACTGCTTCAATTATCAATCTGTTGTGGGATAAATGTCTTGGAATCAGTATTATTTAAACTGCGGTTCGTTTAAGTTTTCGGAAGTCTTTTAGTTTGGTGCCGTTATCGTTGTACTTTGGCTAGTTTAGGGATGTGGTCGTAAATTAAACAGTAGGGGGGGGAGGAGGGTGAGCAGTAACAAATGGCTAAAAAATTGGGGGGTTTCGGTAGGGAGGGAGAACGGATGCGAAAGTTTTTCAAAAATTGAGTACAAGCGTACCTTTAAAAAAATATATTCCTCTACGCGAACGGCCAAAAAAGAGGATGAGAGATGATGCAGGTTTTGAAATTTACCTACTTATTTTGTATTTTTAGCAATGAACACTTAAAGGGATAAAATATAGGGTTATTGATTTTTATGGTTTGTAAGGTTATTGATTACAAGGTTATTGAATTTATAATATTAGTTAATGTATATAACAGTAATAAAAAAATCGTCGCCAATAGCCCTCGTGTAGCTCCAGTGCGACGATAATTCAAACCAAAATAAAAAAATCAAAAGTTATCTACTGACACGCTTTCATTGTTGACAAGTAAACGACATTCATCATAAAATTTCAAACGTGTCTGTGTTGAAGGCGATACTACAGCTCCCTTCAATGACATGTATAGGTTTTTCTCTTCAACTTTAAAAATAATGCAATTACAAATTTTGGTGTTTTATTTCCATCCATTGCTGATTTAATCCTAAGTAAAATGTGATTTTGACAATTCAAAAGAAACTAATTAGTCACGAAACCAAAAAACGTGTCTTATTAAATATTTGAACTCAGCGTAAAATCACAATTAACTTACTACATAACCTATTATAAGAAAAAATATATCAACCTATACCCCACCACATAATGAATAAGTCCGAATTATGAAACGAAAAACACTAAAAAAGATAAACAATAGACTATTAAATATACTCCGATTAATTTTATATGTGATTTCCATACAAAAATGCATTTTGATTAAAACACACCTTTTTTTTTTTTTGAAACCAAAAGCATTTTATGTTTACATAGCAATAAACAGGGCCTGCTCTTCCATAAGGCCTGTTAGGCCCGGGCCTAGGGCCCCCAAATTTCAGTTTCTATTATGCTAAATGCTGTAAATCCCGAAAATATTAGTAAACTAAAAAAAAAATCAGATACTCCATAGAAACTTGTTTTTTGCTTCAATTTTAAGTGAGTAATTGACCTACAACGTTTATTGTTTTGATCAATGTTTGGTAAGGAAGCCTAAAAAATTGTAGCTAAAATTTTATACATGGGTCATATAGTAACCATTATTATTGGAAATCATGTAATCATGCATAATATTTTCCGTAAAGGGGGCCCCCAAAATAGGTTGTGCCTATAGTCTTAGATTTCCTAGAGGCAGGCCCTAGGCAATAAAAAAGAAAAGTCACTCTTGACCCAAATTAGTAAAAATATTAAAGCAAAAATTAACAATTAAAATTGCCCTAATAAAGCATGACGGCTTTAATTTATAGATTTGTCGGAATTTCAACCCATTCGGGATTTCGTCCTTATCGGGATTTCGACCCATTCGGGATTTCGGTCCTTGTCGGGATTATGGCCTTTCGGGATTCTGGCTTTCGGGATTCTGGCTTGTCGGGATTTCGGCTGTCGGGATTGTGTTCCGGAACCCGCAAAAAAATGTAGTATTTTTAGAAGAAAAGGTTTTAGTATTTAACGGTTTTACTTTTCTTGTTTACGGAAGTATTCACCTAACAAGAAAAAGTTAGAAAAAACTTTTTGAAGTATTGGAGAATAGTTACCGTATTTGGTCATAATTTTGTATGAATTAACTTATAAGTAAAATTTAGGCCACTTGTAAGTTAAATTTATTTAGTGTAAAAATAAGCTGTAAGGGGGGGGGGGGGCAAGAATTTTTGTATGAATATTCCACAATTCTTAGTTCGCCTTATTAAATTCAATTATTATTATTAGAATTTCATTAACCTAAAAAACTTATTATCCTACATTTAAAATATTTTAAATTTTAAATATTAAAAAATGGTATCTTACAAAAATATAGCTAACTTTGTGTAAAAAATATTCGTTCTTTTGTTTGTGAATCACAAAGTTGAAAAAATATTCATCATCATAAAGAAAATTTTAAGCTGAAATGATAACAATTATGATTTTATATCTGTCCTAAAACTCATGATGCATTTTAAATTTAATGAAAAAAATTAATATAAAACATACATTAAAAAACCAAAGAATTCAAATTCCATTTTGCCAAAAATATGGCGCTTGAGTCTTGAGCGGTGAATAAGACTATCCAACCAAAACCAACCTTAAGACTTCAACAACCCTCCTCTTCCCGCCTCCATTCTTTGATATATGTTGGTTTTGTAACCCGGAACTTTTTGAACTTCGGTATCCTTCTCCGAATAACAAACTTTTAATTGATAAAAAAAATGGAACTTATTTTGCATCTTACTCAAAATGGCGCATTTATATATGCGTATGTCGATTTCATTACCTAATCGATTTCTTTAACCTACCTAACGTTAAAGTATTTATTCGTAGTGAC